>VMDO01028034.1:0-24487 GCA_007922755.1 Pedetes capensis
GATGGAAGGAAGGCACCGCCCTGGGCACATCCCAGGAGACTGGGACTCCTAAGCCCATAAGTGCTACAGCTCTTGTTATAGCTCCTATATAGGCCAAGGAGATTGGGATTCATCAGCCCTGCACAGCGGCTGGCGTTGGAGCTTCTAGGTTGGCCTAGGTGTTGAGATTCCCAAGCTCCTGACAGCTGCTAATGTGGCAGCTTCTGGGGGGCACTGGAGATCAGGATTCCTCACACCCAGACAGTGGCCAGTGTTTACAGCTCCCAGGCCCTGGGTGTCTGAGACACTTGGTCCTAAAGACTCAACAACAATCTAGAACTCTCCCAGTGACCAGGGCCTCCAGTTTCTCTTCTCTGGCTCTTCATAGCCTTCTCTCTCTCCCCCATCCTTCTTCTTCCTTCCCTGGTCGTTCTCTCAAACTCTTCAGCTACCTGCTATTGCTATAGCCATTGTCACCCTTGCTGCATTCAGGAGGCCGCCAACACTGCCCTTCTACTACTGCCGGTAGTTGTCCTTGTAGCCTCACTTCTTCTTCAGCTGTCAGGCAGCCAGCCACTTTGCTACTTGCGATGCTAATTGTGCTCTTCTGTCTCTGTCCCTGCTGCTCCACTGTCTCTGCTGCCCCTCAACGTTGCTGGATGCCCAGTCCCTGGGAGGCAGCCCCTCTACTCTCCCCCAACCCCTGGGTGGCTTCAAAGTGACCTCAGAGACAGCAGGTCATCAGAGGTAGTTCTCTGAGTGAATGACTAGTGGCAGGTAAGTGCCATGGCAAGGAGTATCCACAGGGTCTTTTAGTGACAAGTGATCAGGCCAAAAAGTCACCCTGGAAATATCAATATGCCCCATCCTACCTACTCCCCAAAAAGGCTGCTGAGTAAAAACTAAAATAAGTGAAATAATTTCAGAATAAACTGCCCATATGAAGAATCTGTCCATGGAGATTTGTCCACAGAGAGAGTCTTTCCTCAAGTTGCTTTAGTACACATTTTCGTTGTTGTTGTTGTTGTTGTTGTTAGGTGCCGTCGAGTTGTGTCAGACTCATGGTGACCCTTATAGGATTTTCAATGGCTGATTGTTTCGGGATTGCCTCAGAAGTGGATTGCCACATCCTTCTCCCGTTTTTGTGGTGCCGGGAATCAAACTCGGGACCTCAGAGACTGCAGAGTGCTGCTCTACCAACTGAGCTACATCCCAGCCCCATTTTCTTTCTATTCATTAATATATAGAGGAGGGTCTCAGAATTTGTCTCAGGATTTTTAAGTTTTGTGATTGTTGTCGTCATTATTAGGTGCTGTCCAGTAGGTATCTGACCCATAGCAACCCTACATACAACAGGGGAAACACTATTGTCAGTGCTTTTCTACTATTCATAGGGTTTTCAATGGCGGATTGATTTTTGGGAGTGGGTTGCCGGGTCCATCTCCCAAGCCTACAGCAGCTCGTGTTTCCTGGTGTTCTCCCATCCAAGTACTAACCAGGCCTGACCCAGCTTAGCTTCCGAGATCTGACGGGATCTGATGCCACAGGGCTACAGCTGCAGGTAGTTTTGTGATTAAAGATTAAGAGAAAGAAAGGAGTAATAAATTCCTTCCAAAGCAACTGCAGAATCTGCATATGACTCTCCAGATTATATTCTTAGCAAAGTGTGATTGGTTTCAGTGGTCCTAAAAAAAGTGAATTTACAAATTGCTCCCAACCCATTCAGCCTAAAATAGAGGAAAATAGTACAATCTCCAGGTGGGAAAAATTGCTTTGTTACAAAGCTGAACATAAAAGGGACTGAAGTCTTTTATTTAAAAAAATCCAGAAGGAAAATAAAAATAGACCTGACCTTTGAAGAGAGATTTTTTTTGTCTTCAAATCTGACTTTCATTAAAATAAAAATAAAAATAAAAGGAATGTCCCAGAAGAGCCTCTTTTCAAGTTAAAAATGTGGGCCTATGTCAATTTATTTTTGGAGCCAGCTAGGAAAGGAAAAAGAGGAAGAAGTTAAAATATAATACATTACCATTTCTTATTGGAATTATGTTGCTATGTTGTTAGGTGCCGTCAAGTCAGGAGTTAAAGTTTTCATAAAAACCTTGACAACCTTTTGGCAAATTAGACTACCTAGACTCAGTATACTTCTGTCGGCTACAATAATAGGGAATGTTTGATCACACAATTCACCCATGTAAAAATGATCAAATCCTACCTTTCCTTTCTTTGAAGTTTGGCTTCAGGTCCCCTTAGGAAATATTTAATACATATCATGGACACCAAGATTCACTAATTTAAAAACCTTCTCCCCTCTAGGATGGCCTGTATTTTTATCCTGATTCTTACTACTACTCCCCTGTTACCTAGTGCCTGTAGGGCTCAGTTCTACCCTCAATTTCAGGTATTCCCTGGTGGGGATGGAATGCACCCCTATGAATAACAAATACTAATTTCTAGGGAGTGGAGAATCCATGGATAGTGTAATAGATTTCATTTTCCATCTTAATTGTATAAAAGCCATCTGGCCTGATGTATTGGAAACCATTACTGGAAGTCAGGCAAATCTGGGTTCTATAACCTTAATCCTCAAGTTATATAACCTTGCTGGACATCAGATTGCCGGGAGCCAAGACCATAAGTAACCTTTTACAAGATACCCTGATGAAAAGGTACAGGGTGTGGTGAAATAGCAGATGTTGAGCCACAGGGCATTGTGACCTTTGAATTGAAATTATCATTTGATAGCGGTTGTCAGGGTTACAGGAAGAACTGAAGACCTCTGGAAAGCCCCTGACCCTTGTGACTTTTTTGCCCCGCCCCTCCCCCTCCCATGCATATATAAGCTACAGCAAAAAATTAAAGACTTTGGAGCTTGATCAGACAGCTGTCTGGCTCTCTTCTTCGTGTCTCTTGTCTCTCCCATTCATTCGCCCCTACTCTAGGTCCCTGTTGAAAAACCCTACCGCATCAGATGTCTTATCTAACTCGTAAGAGTGTTGGGAGAATTATATGAGGCAATATGCAAAGTGCCTGGAACATAGTAATCAGGAGAGATCGTTGCTCCTTCCTTTCTCTCTCCTGAAGATCATAAACATTCTCCGTGAGGTAGGGAGTGTGAGGTCACTGGTATATTCATACCCTAAGCAGATCACTATTGGGCATCACTAAACCACTCAACAACATATTATAGAATTTATTCCTTAACTAATAAATTCCAACAATGCATCAATTTAATGTCATTCTTTTAAAAAGTATAGGTCTGACCCAAGAAATTTTACTTTAGGGAATTATATGAAATAAATGATTGGAAATGCAGATAAAGATCTATATGATGCGTTTTATTTTATATTAATTATAACAGTGAAATATTAGAAACACCCAAGAGTAGATATTGTTCTTAGATGCCATTAAGTGGGTGTCTGACTCATAGCAACTGTATGTGTTGTACATAGCAACCTTATGTGTAACAGGTAAAACACTATTGTCAGTGGTTCTCTGCTATTCATAGGGTTTTCAAAGGCAGATTGTTTTCTGGGAGTAGGCTCCTGGGTCCTTCTCCCAAGCCTACAGCACTTGGTGTTCCCAGGCAGTCTCCCATCCAACAACTAACCAAGACTCCCCTGCTTAGCTTCCAAGATCTGATGGGATCAGATGCCACAGTGGTACAGCTGTAGGCTAAAGAATTGATGTTGTTAGGTGCCATAGAGTTGGTGTCTGACTCATAGCGACCCTACATACAACAGATGAAACAGTATTGTTAGTGCTTCTCTGCCATTCATAGGGTTTTGCATGGCTGATTGTTTTTTGGGAGTGAGTTGTCAGGCTGCTCTCCCAAGCCTACATCACCTGATGTTTCCAGGCAGTCTCCCATCCAAGTGTTAACCAGGTTAGACCCTGCATAGCTTCTGAGATCAGATGGGATCTTATGCCACAGTATTATGGCAGCAGGGTAAAGAGTACATGTTGTTGTTCTTGTTAGGTGCCATCAAGTCAGTATCCGACTCATAGTGACCCTACATATAACAGGCAAAACACTATTGTCAGTGTTTCTCTGCTGTTCATAGGGTTTTCAATGGCGGATTGATTTTTGGGAGTGGGTTGCAGGGTCCATCTCCCAGAAGAGTACATAGGTTCATTAAATTATTGTATATTCACATGATGGATTATCATACAGTATCAAAAGTTGTATTAAAACTGTCCAATGACAGGAAGCCCCTCATGATTTAGTAACATTCATATATAATATCCATTTGTTATACATAGCTAAGAAAATATCAAGTAAACTGAATAAAAAGCTATTTAGATAACAATAAAATCTCACTTATCTAACTACACACATATAACAAAATATGCAAAAATGTTAATAGTGGTCAATGGTGGGTTAACTCCAGAGGTCACCTGTTCATCCTTATGAGGGACTTATGAGGGATTTATAGTTTATTCCTTATAGTTTCTTTCTTTTTCAAATTTTTCATTTTGTGCCTCTATAGTCAGAAAAAAGTATAATTTAAGTCTTATCAAATAAACATATGTTTATTTTATACCTTGAGTTTTAAAAATACATGCTTAAAAATACAATTAAAGTGAGTCTCAAATTAGAATTTTCTTTGTATTTTCTCTTCCTAGAAAATGTAAGCCCCCAAGGGCTTAGAGCATGTCTTTTCATGTGTAAATCCAATCTCACTTATTGATGGACATCCATCCATCCATCCATCCCTTTTCATGGAGGTAATGTGAATGGAACATTTCTCCATTCCAGGCTGTGCACCTGGGTCCCAAGAGAGGCTAAGATGATCTGGTGGAGGAACCAGCAGCCTTGGCCAGAATTAGGATGTTAATACCTTCCCAAGCAGAACCTCTTTGAATCTGAATTCTTTAGATATGAGAGCTTCTAATTCTTTCATCCAAGAATACTTCATGTGCTCATTGGAGGTGGATATCAGAAAACCCCACCTTTCGGGCAGAGTGTGTTCAGTGTTGTCTTCCACCTGCCATAGAGGAAGCAAAGCTTGGCCGATGTCTAAGCACGCACTCATCCTCAATTCTGTGCTTATTTGCCAGCTCCTGGCTCTTTTTAACCCTTTCATGACTATCGGGACACATGGGTCCCAGGGAGTTTCACAGAAATACCAGAGAGATCTGCTCCCATTACATAGGCACAGGGTGCTGCCCTACTGGGCTTCAAAGTGCCAAGTCTAGTCTGAAAACTTCATAAGCTAGTGTGTGAATAAGCATTTGTAGTTGTTACGTGAACAGAAAATGTCAAGTGCAATTCCAGATACTGGTCCCCGAGAAGTTATGTTGGCATTGGGGTATATACTTATAGAGACTCACAACAGACTCCCAAACATATAAGACTGTTGATCTCATAACTCTTCAATGGGAAAGGAAGCAATAAAATCAGCTATTCCTTGCAATGGGCATCCCTTGTTACTGTCTAAATTGTATTTCAACAAGCCATAGCAAACAGCTAACTGATGCTTCCAACTGCGCTACATGGATGTCAGACCAGCGGGTTCCGGACAGGCTGCAGCCTTCCTGCGCTGAACTGTTTTCTAAGGAAGTACTTCAACAAATGGGCTGGGATTTAGCTCAGCTGGTAGAGCACTGCACTGCAGTCTCTGAGGTCCTGAGTTCAATTCCCAGCACTGCAAAAATGGGAGAAGGACCTGGCAATCCACTCCCAAGGCAATCCCAAAACAGTCAGCCATTGAAAACCCTATAAGGGTCGCTATGAGTCAGATACTGACTTGATGGCACCTAACAACAACAATAACTTCAACAAAACTTATAATGAATGCATGTGACTTTTGTTTACTAAGTATCCTTCAAGGTCACAAGAGGTGTAGGTCACAAGATGTTATAATACTCTGAAATCCAGAATAGTCTACAGCCATAGCACCCTGGCATCCGATCCTGCCTGATTTCAGAAGCTAAACAAGTTCTGCCTGGTTAGTCCTTGGATGGGACACCATCTGGGAATGCCAGGTGCTGCAGGCTAGAGACAGGGACCTAGCAATCCACTTCTGAAACAATCTACCATTGAAAACCCTATGGATAGCAGAGAGGCACTGACAAACGTGCTGGGCATGGCACAGTGTCAGGTAGTGTTTCATTCTGTTGTACATAGGGTCGGTATGAGTCAGACCTGACTCAAGGACCCCTGACAATAACAGCAACATTTGAATTTTCCAAACATTTTAAAAATCATTTCTCTTTAACCCACACTACGGTAGTCAGTGCTGTAGATGTTAATCAATGTATCACTGGCAGGCATTGATTTTCTAATAGTCTCATTGGCTTACATGTTCAGGAAACCCTGAGGACTAAAATTCAGGAATCCCTCTTCTTTATCCAGTGTGCAAGCCTGAGATCTAGATCTGTATGAGACGCTTCCGGGGCACATGTGGAATAACCATGGAGGTGATAGGGAGGAAGAGAGTACTTCTAAAAAGAGTGACAGCAGCAGCTGCCTAGGAAGACTCAGCCTGGGCTGCTGCTTTCGCACAGCCCAGTTTCCTTGGCAAACTCCATTCTCCTTTGCACATCTGCCGGCCATTTGGAGAGGTGCTTTCCCTCTGGGAAGATTGAAGGAACTAGTTAAACTGCCCTTGATCTGAGGTGACCCAGACGCACATTCCAAGTGCTAGTAAGTGCAAATTGGATCAACATACCATCCTCAGAATAGCATTTTGGAACGACCATCTGTGTTTCCAAGGAATTTCCAATAAAAGCAGTGTAGTGACACATTTCTCTAACTACCATTGTTGTTGTTAGGTGCCGTCAATTCTCATCCAACTCATAGCAGCCATCATAGGGTTTTCAATGGCTGACTGTTTCAGGATTGCCTCAGAAGTGGATTGCCGCGTCCTTCTCCCATTTTTGCAGTTCTGGCAATCGAACTGGGGACCTCAGAGACTGCAGAGCAGCGCTCTACCAACTGAACTAAATCCCAGCCCCTAAATACCATTAGTAAGGAGTATTTATTGAATGGGTTTTTTCCTTAATTTACTTGTTAATTAATTAATTGAATGAATGTGTCTAAGGCCCTGTGGGCGATACCAACTGTTGCCAGTCCGCCAGGGGCCACAATCCTGGCATTGTCCTATCAATAGTGCTGACTCGCTCCTACCCTTGCCTGGAGGAAAGTCCCACACTGAGCACCCACTGGAGAGAGGGAAACATCACATTATAAAACTAACAAAGTTCATTCGAGTGTTTCCCCCAAAAGAAAGAAGCACCGGAATACGTTAGCGCTGTGGCTCTTTAGAGTTGAGAGCTTCTAACGCTTTCACCTAAGAACACTTGATGGCTCTCATTTGAGGTGGATATTGGAAAACCCCGCCTTTGGAGCAGTGTGCGTTCAGTGTGGTCTTTACGTCTCCAGAAGTGTGGGAAAGTAGGTTTCTGTTTAAACTGCCTGGTTTCCGGGACTTTGCTCCAGCAGCCCTTGGGAAATAGTAGTGATGCCACATCAAAAGGTGATCCAAAGGCAGAACACAGAACAAGTTGCGCCAGCAATCAGCTCGTCAAAGCCCATCCAACTTCTTGCCGTGAGTTATGCAAACCTCCTTTTCATACCTGTCAGTTGGAACACAGAGAGTGTCATCTTGTGGCTGGCTATTAAAGCTCCAGGTAAAATTGTTGCTGTCTAATAGCTGATTGACAGACTCAAGGTTTTTGCCTCCTGTGCAGTGAAGAACAAAAAATGAACAAAAATTTTAGCTTTTAGGTGAATATTGCAGTTGTTGTTGTTGTTGTTGTTAGGTGCCGTCGAGTCGGTATCTGACTCATAGCGATCCTCATAGGGTTTTCAATGGCTGACTGTTTCGGGATTGCTTTGGGAGTGGATTGCCAGGTCCTTCTCCCATTTTTGCGGTGCTGGGAATTGAATTCGGGACCTCAGAGACTGCAGCTCAGCGCTCTACCAACTGAGCTAAATCCCAGCCCCGCATATTGCAGTTAGGCTCATCTATCTACTAAGCAAGGGTGTATACCCGTACATAGACTGGGCGCCAATAGTCAAAGGAGACTGGATTAAGCTAAACTAACCGAGATTTCTTCAGCTTCTCCCTCCCACATATACATGCAATTCTCTCTCCAAAGGACTTTGAAAGGGACAGGAGGAAACCAGTTGGGTCATTCCCAAGGATACACAAGATACAAGAGAAGGAACACCCGGACTTCTGATTCTGCCCACACATCTGACCTCTCTTAGGACGTATTCCTTCCCCTTTGCTCCCTTCTCTTCAACTATCCACCTGTTCTCTCACTTCCACATCTTACCCAATTCCCACCATCATTATTTCTCCCGCATGGTTCACGTGCATTATGATAATCCATGTGGAGGTCATTCAGTAGTAAGCAGGGCAAGCAAAACAGCTGGCCGGTGTGCCTGAGGAAGACTTTGGGGGGAGTGTTTATCTATCCACACATGCAACAGGACACATCTTTTCAGAATAAGAGTTTAGGGTGTGGTTGGTTCATCTTTTAATTAATCTGTGTCACTTGGAACCAGGTTCCCATTGGACTTCAGCTATGGTACAGGTGGTGAGGTCTTTGTCAACTTGGTTCATAGGGTTAAGATGATTTGGGGGAAGGTGGGAAAATGGCTCAGTGGCAGAGCAGTGGCCTACCATGTGTGGCTCCTTGGCTTCCATTCTCAGCTCAAGATTTGGGGAATTGAACAAAGAATTTAGTAAATATATCTGGATAGTACTAATACCGAAAGACCTATGATGGAAACTTGGCACTGCTTTTGTATAATCTGTTGTAATATTTGCTGAATATAGTGGATATCTTTAGAACATTCTGGAAAGAAGGAGTGCCCACAATTCAGATGTCTTTTTTATAGTTGTGTATGGCCCTCGTTTTGCTATTTCTCCACATAAAGTATTCGTTATTTTAAAGGATATTCTCTAATTAAAATTTAGTATCAAGAAATGAAAGATGGCTTCAATGCTAGACATTAATAATGACTTTATTCTATCCTTGCTCAAATGACAAGTTGAAGTTTTCCCAGCATGGCATGAGTGTCATTTATCAGAAGATATCAAAATGAGTAAAAGGTACATTGGAGAAAACCCTTCCGTACTCTCTCTCCAGAAGAGAGCAAATTATCTTAAGACACCGGGGATTTTTATTCATCTTTTATGCAGGCATATCCCACTTTTATTAACCACATGTTGAATTGCATTGAAGGAAAGGGCAAGCATTGCACACTGTGTTCGGAGGGTGTCTGAAGGACACAGAATTTTTCCTCTGTACACACTTCCTGTGCGACTTGCTAGTAAAAATGGACATAAAATGAACATGTTCTTTGTGGAACTTGTAAGTAATTGCTAAGTGGGAAAATGTGGGAAGAAACATCTAGAAGAATGAAACCAAAAAAAGCATGATTGGCTTATGATGGAGGAGAGAATTCACAAAATCACACCCCGGTCTACACTGGCCCTTGACTGTCCTGTGGGAGGTCTCAGTAGGACAGGACACACTTTTCAAGAACAAAGTGGGCAATGCTTACCCTCTTACCAAATATTTTTAAAGAACTTAGCCTGCCTACTTCATGGAGGGAGGGAGTCTTATGGCCTCACTTCCTATGACTTTGTTCTGAAGACTAACGTACCGAGTACAAGACCCTCATGGGCACTGTGACCCATAAATAGTAGGTACCTACCCAGTTAAGATGGCGGTGAAATTGCATTTGTGGGTCAATAACACAAAAGTAGGGCTGGGTTTTAGCTCAGTTGGTAGAGAGCTGCTCCACACTTTCTGAGGACCTGGGTTTGATCCCCAGCACTGCAAAAATAGGAGAAGGATGTGGCAGTCCACTCCCAAAGTAATCCCGAAACAAGTCAGCCATTGAAAATCCTGTGAGAGTCTCTATGAGTTGGACTTGACTCGACGACACCTAACAACAACAACCATACAAGTACTGAAGAGGCTGCTTAGCTTCCAGTACAAATGCAGTGCCCCTGACCCAACTCATAGGGAAAGACACTGGACCTCTCAGTGCCCACCTCCTGTGACCCCCCTCTAACTTGAAGGCTACTTGTCTAGGGCACTAGGTTCATGTGGCTTTTTGCTTCTGTCATACTTATCATTATCCTTGTCTTCATCACATTATACTGCCGTGCTTTGTCTGGAGTCCCCTGTGCCTATGATTTCATTGCTCAGCATTTCTTTGTCCAGCTCATCTCTTCCTTAGCACAGTTTGTAACCCCAGCGCACACCATTTAAGTCCAGGGAAAAGGTCTCCTATGGGCAAATGCTCTGGATTCTCAGCAAGATTGCGGAATTTTTGTACTTGGAATCTGAGTATTGCTTCTCCGCCATTTTTCTGCTTTCTCTTTCTAGAACTGTAGCTGTATGGATCTCCAAAACTCTTCATTGTGCTTTGATATTTGTACATTTTTTTCAGTGTTGGGGGTGGACCACAGGACTTTGGACGTGCTGGACAAGAGTCACTAATCTACACTCCTAGCCCTTGGGTAATTTCTTCAGATTTATCTTCCTCTTCACTAGGTTCCTGACTGTGTACTTATATCAAGAGTTATAGTTTTAATTTTTGCACACTCTACTTTATTTTTTAATTTGTCTTTTGCCATATAATCTTGTTCCTTTCTCTGTTTGTGGTTTAATTTTATAGTTCTGCAAACATTTAAAATATTTATTGCCTCATGGATACCTAGTTATTGCATTGTCTGGGGTCTCTGTTCCTTCTCCTGGCTCTATTTTATGATACACAATTCCTTAATGTGTTCTGTAGTTTCTCAATGGGAGCTCCAGATTGAAAATGAGGGGTGGGGCTTTTCTTTGAGCTTTATTACATACTTGCTTTCACCTTTGTTTCTCTCAAATGCTCTGAAACTGGCTCCCTATGTTCCAAGTGAGGTTTCTTGGAGCTCACAGGTAACATGAATGTAGACCCTAAGCCTCAGCAAGGCCAAGACTGTGGTTAGCCATATTCCCTGCCCAAAAATCAGGCTGGGAAAGGCAAGGTGATTTGCTAGGGGTAGTTATTTTTCCAGGTTGAATCTTTTCTTGAGTTTGTTGTCTTCTGCAGATTTCTCTTGGACTTATATGGGACTGGGATTTAGCTCAGTTGGTAGAGCACCTCTCTGTAGTCTATGAGGTCCCAGGTTCAATTCCCAGCACTGTAAAAATGGGAGAAGGATGTGGCAGTCCACTCCCGAGGCAATCCCGAAACAATCAGCCATCGAAAACCCTATGAGGGTTGCTATGATGTGGATATGACTCGATGGCACCTAACAACAACAGCAGCACATGGGACTCAAAGCTTTTCCTGTCCTCATTGCTGTTACAACTTTTCTAAAAAGCAGTTGTCCAAGGGCACCTGGGAACCCACAAATCTTCTCTCAGGCACTCTCTACCCTCACCCCCATGTTTATGAGGTCGCTATAAGTCAGACCTGACTGTACGGCACTTAACAACAACAACAACAACAAAGCTTTTCCTCAGAGCTCTGCCATTGTATTGTTATACTTCTATATTTCTAGAGCATGCCCAGGTATCTTAGACCTGGAGAGCTGTCAAAATAATTACCCTTTGGCAGTCAGACATGGAGGTTGCTGCAACACACCTTTGATTCATTAACATGTTGTTGTTGTTAGGTACTGTCGAGTCATTTCCAACTCATAGCAACCCTCAGAGGGTTTTCAATGGCTGACTGTTTCGGGATTGCCTTGGGAGTGGGTTGCCACGTCCTTCTCCCACATTAACCATAAAGCATGTAAAAAATGGGGAAATAAGATTCCAAATGATATACTGCAACATACATCTCATGACAGAAATGATCAACATTTAATCCTAAGAGGAATTTTATCTCAGTACCGTAAAAGAAAATTCCCTAGATGTTCTTAGGGCAAAAATTAAATTAAAAATAATAAGTAATAGATGGGGAGTTCAACTGCTCCTACTTTGAGCTCAGAGGTAATTTGTCATAGTATCACTGAAAAATGGAATTTTCAGAATTCAAGAATTACACATAGCGATTTCTGATAGATTAACAAAGGAAAACATCACCTGTCGTCCATGACAAGTCATGATGGTAGTGCAAGTGTCACAGAAATCCACCATTTTGTTTCTGAGAGCCCTCTCTTCGCACCTTGCACTTCCTCCAGGTCCAGTCGCTGAGCACAGGATGACCAGCAGGGGGCGCTCGCAGGGCAAGGGCAGCCCTTCCAATGCCAACTGCTCAGCCCCCTGGCTAGAGGAAGGTTGTTCAGGTTCACAGCAAGTCCTAGAGATTGTCTTAGATGTCCTAATCTTGCCTGTAACTAACATCTCAGAGCCGGTAAAGGGGTTCACTCTCCTGTAGGCGTTTTTCATTTAATTTTTCAAAGATTACAAAATCTGTCGCATTCTTTTGCAATGGAAATAAATATAAACATTTTATCCAAATGTTTATCCTTTCTCACATCCTTTATTTCATTACTATTTTCCTGTGAGGTGGCTCAAGACGAAATGAAGGCAGTGTTAAGATCTGCAAGGCTATCAGGTTGCAGTGTGTGTAATTAATGGAGCGTGATTCTGTTTGCACACAGTAATGTATGTGCGCATTTATCCCGGGACACTACTGATGTGGCCAGCCAGGGCAACATCCTCTCTGAGCTTGTGGTTAATACAGCCATTCAAGCATTACAGCACCCAGGCTGGTGTCAGTGGCTGGAAGATGCCTGGTGCTGCTGTGACTCTGTTCCCCTTCTATGTTATACTTAGGATCTTCTTAATACTTGGATCATTCAACCTCTTCTTTCTAACAAAGTCCTATGGATGTCTTAAAAATTTGTGGCATAGTGTGAAGAAAGACAAGGGCATGGTATAGAGCTGCAGGGTGAGGTGGGGGGTAAAATGAGCAACATCTGCCCCATCTTCAGTGACTAGTGACCCTCTTCCTTCAGCCCATTGAGGCCTCGCCATGTGCTCCAGGCTGAGCCACAGAACTCATGCACCACTTCAGAAGGGCCAGGAAAACTCTCAGTAGGAAAACTCTCAATGCAGTAAATGCATTCCTGGGCTGACATCTCAGTGAGACTCTCCCATGGGTTCCCAGGGAATCCTTAAAAAATTTGTGGAGCACCAGGTATGGTGATGCACCCCTGTAATTCCAGCACTTGGGAGACTCAGGAGAATTGTGAGTTCAAGGCCAGCCTGGGCTCGAAAGCAAAACATTGTCTCAAATAATCACAATAACTGCAATAATAATTGTTGCTGGTTAGTAGGTGCCATGGAGTCATGTCAGATTTATAGCGACCATCACAGGGTTGTCAGTGGCTGATTAATTTGAGATTGCCTCGGGAGTGGATTGCCATGGGAATGAATTGCCACATTCTTCTCCCATTATTTGTGATGCTGAGAATTGAACCCGGGACCTCAGAGACTGCAGAGCAGTGCTCTGCCAACTAAGCTAAATCTCAGCTCTGTGTGATAATAATAGTAATAATGATAAATAAAATAAGAGGTTGTGAAATAATGGCATTTATCTTAATGGCCCTACATGGAAAGAGTAGATTCATTGATTCACTAATCTGATAAACAGTTAATAAGTAACTATTCTTGTATGCATCTTGCATATTTCTGGACACTGAGAAAACTGCAATAAGAAAAGAAGAATGACATAAAAATATGCATAGCTGGAGCTTTCACTGCAGTGGTTAATGTGAGTTATATTCATACAATAAAATGCAATATTTCCATTAAAAAGAACAAACTAGATTTCTCTATACACACATAGAGAGATCTTAAGAAAACAGAATGTTGAGTGGAAAAAGCACATTTTCCATGATAAAAGTAAATGTTTATGAAAAGTTGGAAAAAAGAAAATATAGTGCATAAGTGCATGATAGAAAAAAATGTAGAATGAAAATGGAAATGCACATTCTGTTCCTGCAGACGGTGGCTCTTTTAGGAGAAAGAACAGGCCAGGGAAAGAGCAAATGGAGAGGGAATTGAAGCCTTTCTGTAAACATTTTGTTGATTTCACTAAGATAAATATGGAAAATAACACTTGAGGTTAACAGGGCTCATCTGAGATGGGTACATGGATGATTATTTTATGTGGGAGGAGGGGTCATACTTTTTCAATTAATAAAAAATTCTAGGAGGAGGAAGGAGGTAACAAGTTGGGAGAGGAGGTAGGGAAGACAGACAAATTGAGGAGGCCAGGGTTCCCCTAAAGGACTGACTTGGTGTAGACCTGAGCCATCCTCCAAAAGCCTCTCTAGTTTGGGCGGCGTAACTGTTGGCTGGCTTTCCCACGCATGCGTCTGCCCTCATGGTCCAGTCTGGGCAGCATCCTCAGCCCCTGGCCCACTCTGCCTCAGCACTGTCTTCCCGTCCAGCCCTATGTGGCCTCTGCTTCACTTGATCTTATTTCATTCTTCACAGTCTGCAAATGACAGTCATCTCCCACTGTCCTGACACAAGCCCTGGCCCCCAGAACCCTCTTTCCACCATAAGCCACGTCAGCTGTGTGGCTCCCAGACTCCATGTGCCAGGCCTCTCTCACGTCTCTCTCACTCCTGGCCTAGCCTTCTGGGATTTCGTGTACATGACAGGCCACCATGTACTGATGGCATCTTGAAGAATTTCATTTCTCCTTCCTAAAATCAACAGGTAGCCCTTTCTTCAAGTAACAATATGTCTGGGTACCCAAACCCCAACACTGTGGAGGACTGGCGAGGCACAGAGGATGGAGTCAAGGACGGCAGGCCTCACGATGCCTTTAGAAGCACAGCTCTCTTTATTGTACAGCACTTAAAATTGCCGTAGCTCAAAGTGTTACACAGCTCTTAAGGTTGCTTTCTGTGATGGTGGTCTCCGATGATCTCCGTTATGGTCAGGCAACGGAGTGGCCTCTGCGATGGTAAGCAGTTCTCTCTCTTGATCTGGCAGCATGATGCAGAGCGGTGAGCAAGCTCCGTTTATATAGTCTCTAGGTACCTGCCCCAATATGGCTGCCAACCAATCAGGAAGCGGCGTGAGGGACTGGGGCAATCAATTAGGAGTGACATTCTAATTTGGGGTGAACCAGGATGTCACTTCCTGGCTAATCAGGGGATGTTCTTTAGTGGCCAGTCGGGGGGCAGGATGAGGATCAGGAGTAACCAATCGGGTGACAGGGGGTCAGAGAAGGCATGGGCCATCTTGGCTCACTCAACACCAAGAAGACCCAGGTGTAGAACAAATGTCACTGGGGGCCATCTTGCCCTGGAGGATAGATGTCAGTCCTCCAGGTGTGCTAGATAGGCCCCTATCCCAACCATATTTTCTCTCTATCCCCTGGAGGTCCCATAATATTCCCTGAAACAATATGTGACTACCCTCCTCTAGGAAGTAGCATGGATATTTGCTGTTGCGAATGTCATCAAGTTGGATCTGACTCATGTCGACCAGTACTCATGTCGACTAAGTACACCAGAACAAAGTACCACCTAGCACTGTGCCGTGGAAAGGATCTTTTTATGCTTAAACCCATTGCTGCAGCCACTATATTTCTTCGCATTTTGTGTCATGCAAACAGCTACCTGGCCAACTGACTGGACAAGATCCATATTTGTGCCTATTCAGAAGAAAGGGGATCCAACTGAATGTGGAAGCTATCAAACAATATCATTAATGTCACAAGCAAGCAAAATTTTACTAAAAATCATTCAAAAGTGATTGCAGCAGTATATAGACAGGGAACTGCCAAAAAAATCAAGCCAGGTTCAGAAGTGGGTGGGGAACCAGGGACATGACTCCTGATGTCAGATGGATATTAGCGAAAAGCAGAGAATACCAAAAAGATGTCTATGTTTTATTGACCGTGCAAAAGCATTTCACCATGTGAATCATAACATATTATCAATAACACTTGGAAGAATGGGAATATCAGAGCATCTAATTGTTCTCATGAGAAATCGGTACATGGACCAGGAGGCAGTTGTTCAAATGGAAAAAAGAAACATTGCTTGGTTTAAACTTGAGAAAGGTGTGCATCAGGGCTGTATCCATTCACCATAGCTTTTCAATTTCTATGCTGAACAAATAATCTGAGAATCTATGAAGAAGAACATGGCATCAGGATTGGAGGAAGACCCATTAACAACCTGCATTATGCAGATGACATAATTCTGCTTGCTGAAGGTGAAGAGGATTTGAAACATTTACTGAAGATCAAAGAGCACATCCTTCAGTATGGATTGCGCCTCAACATCAACAAAACAAATATCTTTACAACTGTGTCCTTAAGCAACTTCATGATAAATGGAGAACAGATTAAGGTTGTCCAAGATTTTGCTTTACTCAGCTCTACAATCAACACCCATGGAAGCAGCAGTCAAGAAATCAAAAGATGCATTACATTAGGAAAAGCCGTGACAAAGCACCTCTTTCAAGCATTGAAAAGTAAAGATGCCACATAGAAGATGAAGGTGCACCTGTCTCAGGCCATGGTATTTTCCATGACATCATATGGTTATGAAAGCTGATTTTTGAGTAAGGGAGACAAGAGAAGAATTAATGCTTTTGAATTATGGTGCTGGAGATGAATATTGAACGTACCATGGACTGCCAAAAGAACCAATAGATCTATCCTAGAAGTGCAACCAGAGTGCTCCTTGCAAGCAAGGATGGCTAGACAGCATCTTATGTATTTTGGACGTGTAGTTGGTAAGGGACAATTCCAGGAAGAGAACATCATGTTTGGGAGAGTGGCAGGTCAATAAGAAAAAGTAAAACCCTGCACTAGATGGATTGACACAGTGTCTGCAACACTGGGCTTGCACATAAATAAGATCATGTGCCTGGTATAGAATCAGGGAGTGTTTCTTTGTGTTGTACATAGAGTTGCTGAGTCAGACCCAACTCAGTGGCACCTAACAACAATAATAATATCAACAAAAGGAGGTCACGAGGGCTTTACTCCATTCCTTTCATTAAAATCGACTCTATTTTGAGGAGGCAACTGTTCCCCACTTGTCCTCTGAGTGTTTTCTTACGTGGGGCGGGGGGAGTGCCTTTCTGGCACTATTTTTGACAGTGCTTCTCTGCTATTCGTAGAGTTTTCAATGGCTAATTATTTCGGGAGTGGGCTGCCATGTCCTTCTCCCTAGTCTGTCTTAGTCAGGAAGCTCAGCTAACACCTGTCTACCATGAGTCGCCCTGCTTGTATCTGAAATACTGGTGGCATAGCTTTCAACATCACGGCTACATGCAAGGCCCCACAGCATAAGAAGATGACAGGCATACATGGGGAAACATGGATGTTAGTGCCTTGCAATTTTTTGTTTATGAACTATATTTATAATTATCTACAGTCACTTATTGCCGTCTGTCCTATTACTTATTTTTGTCTTATAAGTGACTCTTGTTTACTTAAAGCAACATAACTGTAAAAAATTTACATTGCTATCTTTAAGTGGAAGTTGGTGTAATTAGCCACATGCATATATATAGAAGTACAGTAAAAATAAAAACATTAAATTCTAGCCAATGCAATTACCTTCCAAAGACTAAGCCTGTGGCTTACTTTTCCTTTATTTAAAAACAGGAGAAGGAAGGAAGATAGCAAGTGTTAGCGAGGTGGGAGAGAGATTTTATTTCCACAAGAACATGTTGAGGATTGTCTTGGAGGAGGCTAGATCCGCACGTAGGTGGAGACATAGCCTCCCTGAGACTTTCTCTTTGGAGGAGTCGGAAGGATGGAGACGCATATCTCTGAAGCAGCTCAGAGATATGTGATTTTTCAATCTCTCTTCACCTCAGCACGTATTTCCAACCATCACTGCTCACCTCTGCTTTGTAATGGCTTCCACTGGAACTTTATGATGTTTCTGTTCCTTTAGCTAGGAAAGAATCTTATGTTATCTTTGACTCCGTCACCTCTATAGACGGTGATCAATTACTGTGTGATTTTCTTAATCACCTTTTGTGACAAAAGATGCTGGTAGGAAATGGACTTCATTGGGGAGGTAGATCTAGGTGTGTCACTTAGAATTGAGTTATTCATAACTGGAGACTCTATGACCTGGACACCCATTTTGAAGCTTCTCAGGGGTCAGATCATTGGAAAAGAATTTCCTGGGTTGGGAGTGACCCTGGAGCTATATTTGACATGGTTTCTACTCCTGGGGACTTTTGTGAGTAAATATATTTTTGAGTAAATGTATTACATAGATATTTGTGGACCTGGATCAAGAAACTCATTACAATTCCCTTAGACCCTTTCCTGTGTAATCAGGAAATGACTGTACTCTGAGGCCTTCAAATGATGTTGCATTAAAAATGTCAGCAAAAGAATAAGTTTTAAAAATACAGCACAATAAAAAATAAATAAAATCAACAGCTTTCTCTGCCACTCTTGCTATAAATGCAGCCAAGCCGATGTCCTTACAGTTCTGCTAATTTGCAGGTTTAAAGAGAAAACTTTGAGAATCCCAGAGATACAGCTGATGTGCATAAAATGATTGGGATTTCTCCGACACGGAATCTCTGTCAAAGAATGACCAGCTCCGTGTCTAGGATGCAGGGCAGGGCTGTTGAACAATTTTATTCCAACTCACAGTAAGAAATATAATAAGAACTCCATTTTATATGGAGGCCCTGTGTGCACATACATACATCATACATAAAAGAGCACCCACCCAATTCCACATGTGCCCATCTGAATAAAACAAAACCGTCACACGATAGATGTCCCTGCCTGCTCCTTGCAGTCTTTTGTCAGATGCTTTTCAAATTTTTAAAAATAAAGTTATAACCCATGAAATTGACTTTGTAACTTATCAATAGGTTGCTGCCCACAGTGTGAAAAACCACCACCCCATAATATTAAGTGGAAGCAATGAAGTGTCGATTTCCACTCTTTATGATTTGTTTTCCCAAATTCATCTCCGTAGCCACATGTCGTCTGCATCAGGTGACAGAGTTCACAGCTGGCTTTCACTGTGTCTCACCAGCAAACCCAGTGCCTTCCATCCCACTTGGGTCAATCACTTAGGCCGGGAGAGAGAATCACGGGGGACCAACCGCTGTGGTCATCTCCTTTCACTTTTTTTTTTAGCATGTTGCTTTTTAAAAACCACTCATGACTATGTATTTATTTTAAGTTTTTAGAGCTGTGACTTTATTTTTAATTATAATCTTAAAACATATTAATCATGCCAAGTCATGGGTTTCACTGGGTCATTTCCACCCATGCATAGATTGTCTTCCGATCATGCGCACACTCTCTCTGCCCTTCCTGCCCCACCCTCTCCCCCTCCCCTTCCCTACTAGTTCCTCTTCTACTTTCAAGTCTTTTGGCTTCTTTGATTCCATTGTTGTTGTTGTTAGGTACCATCAAGTTGGTGTCCAACTCATAGTGACCCTATGTACAACAGACGAAACACTATTGTCAGTGCATCTCTGCTGTTCATAGGGTTTTCGATGACAGATTGATTTTTGGTAGTGGGTTGCCAGGTCCATCTGCCAAGCCCACAGCACCTGGTGTTCCCTGGTGGTCTCCCATCCAAGGACTAACCAGCCCCGACCCTGCTTAGCTTCCGAGATCTGAGGGGATCGGATGCCACAGGACTACGGCTGCAGGCTTTGATTCCATGTGGGGGGAAAACATGTGATACTTGTCTTTCTGAGTCTTAACATGATGACCTCCAGTTCTATCCATTTTCCTGCAGATGACATCATTTCATTCTTTTTTATGGCTGAGTAATACTCACAGAACCACAGCTGGAAGAAACCAGCAATGTGTACTGTGCACTCCCATCCAGCCACCAAATGCAGAAATCCCAAGGGGCAGGAAGCACAGCCCACGTACCTTGTATAAATATTACTTAGCCTGGCACAAGAAGCAGTCCTAATGGCGTTCTCTGTCTTCCCTTATCAACCTCTCCACAAGGGGGATTCTTAATTCTTTGGGCCAAAACAGAGCACCCAAGATAGGCAGCATTGCACCCCAAGGCTCCCCCTTCCCCGCAGGGGCTCCCCACCCATTCAGGGCTTCTCCACCAAACCTGGGAGTCCCCTGCACCCTCACCATCTTTGCCTCATCCCAGTATCTGGACCAACTCCACATGCTGGAAATTTTGTATTGAAAAAATGTTCACTCAGACCCTTGAAGATGCCAGAATTTTTCCTGCCTCAAGACTCCTCCGCATACTTTTCCTTGTTTCTTGTTTTCAGCCTTGTTCTTTCCGTGGATAACCCTTTCTTATCCCTCTCCCCCTCCTGAAGAAGCAGCTATTCTCTCTATCTTGGTTCATTTCTTAATTCTCTTCTGTGTCACAGTTAGTGGTATTTAGTCTTTGTCAATTTACTCTTCTTCTTGTCTTCAACGAACATACTTGCTTCTAGCCATCGGTGACCAAAACTGTCTCACTCATCCTATGAAGGAATAGGTATAACTTAAGTTTTACACGTTTTTTGATGCTTTGAAAACTCCTTAAAACAATTCCTTTAAAAATCAAATCCTAGTCTTTCAAAGGATTCATTCTTTTAAGTAAGGAGAAGTTTAACTAGAGCAAAGATTAATGACAGCCTCCAATATCTGCACAGGCGAAGATCTGATCATTAACAAACTAAACAGGGTAATTAGGTATACAGTTGGAATGCAGCATGCAGGCTTAAATTAGCAGTGTATAATTGAGCCTCATTTAACTGCGGGAGAAGTGCGCTGAAACAATGTTATTTACATGAGAAAACTGGTGTTAGTGAAATTGCTTTCAGAGAATTTGAACATATACACGCTAAATGACTCCTGGCTTGTCAACCCAGCCTATTCTGTATGCCCTGATATGACAGAGCGAATGTCATTATTTACGGCCCAATGATTTCTTCCAGGCACCTCAAGATCCAAGTTGAGGCTATTCTCTGCCTGTCTTGATGATACTCTCATACACATAACAGACTCCAACAAAGATTAGGTGAAGTGATAAAGTGAGGAATCTGACCCTTAATATGGTGTTTTATTTTACTGAGCCTAATTTTGGGATACCTGCAGCCATATCACTGTGGTGTCCAATTCCGTCAGATCTCAGAAGCTAAGCAGAATCGGGCCTGGTTAGTACTTGATTAGGAGACTGCCTGGGAACACCAGATGCTATAGGCTTGAGAGATAGACCAGCAACTCACTCCCCCGAAAACAATCAGCCATTAAATACCCTATGAATAGCAGAGAAGCACTAACAATACAGTTTTGCCTGTTGTACATAGGGTCACTATGAGTCAGGTAGATACCACCTTGATGGTACCTAACAACAATAATTTTGGGGGAAGGGCTTGGGTTTAGCTCAGTTGGTAGAGCACTGCTCTGCACTTTCTGAGGACCCAGGTTCGATCCCCAGCACCACAAAAATGGGAGAAGGACAGCGCCGGGCGCTGTGGCGCATGCCTGTAATCCCAGTGGCTTAGGAGGCAGAGGCAGGAGGATTGCAAGTTCGAGACCAGAGGCAGTCTGTGTAACTTAGTGAGACCCTGTCTCAAAAAAAAAAAAGTAAAAAAAAAAAAAGGGCTGCGGGTACAGCTCAGTGGTGCAGCACTTGCAAAGCATGCAAAGCATGCAGGCTTGAGGCCCTGGGTTCAACCCCCAATACTGCAAAAAAAAAAAAAGGAGAAGGGCATGGCAATCCACTCCTGAAAATCCTGCAACAACCAGCCATTGTAAACCCTATGAGGGTTGCTATGAATTGGACTTGACTCAATGGCTTCTAAGAACAACAACAAATATTTTTGGGGAAAATCTCAAACTATGTGTATCTTCAAAATCCAAACAATCACTTAACACTGTGCAAGGTACGAGGTAAATAGCAGAAACTAAGGCAAATGAGAGGATCCCTTCCCCCCAACCCCCCACAGAGAGTGCTGTCATGAGCAAGGCAGTTCTAACACACACACAGGCCAACAGTATTGAACGTAGTTAGGTGCAGAGTCAGGAGTCACCAGAACAGCTCAGGATGCTGAGGAGGTGGCCACATGGTCAACTGGATTGCTGTGGGAGGGATTCAGAGGGGAGGGATTGCAAAGTCCAAGTAAATGTTGCACCTGCGTCAGATCTCGGAAGCTAAGCAGGGTCAGGCCTGGTTAGTACCTGGATGGGAGACCACTGGGAACACCAGAAGCTGTAGGCTTGGGAGAAGGACCTGGCAACCCGCTCCCAAAAATTAATCTGCCATTGAAAACCCTATGAACAGCAGAGAAGCACTGACAATAGTGTTTCCCCTGTTGTACAGAGGGTCACTATGAGTCGGATACCGACTCGATGGCACCTAACAACAACAACAACAAGGAAATGTTGAAAATCTCCCTTTCTGCTCATAGCCATGCCCTGAGAGTGACCTGCTTAAAAGCAAGGAAAGTCAAAGGCTGCCTTTAACCTCCTACTCCTGGGATAAATCTCCCCCCAAAGCACTCCCTCCTCTGTGTTCCCGTGGGTTTTGTCTGCACCTACCATGTGCAACAGCCAACTCCTCTTGCAGAACAAATTTTAACTGTATAAGCAGCACCCGCACTGTTATGGCTGGAATCTAAAATGTCCCCAAAGGTCATGTGTTTGGATGTCTGGTCCCTACGTGGTAGGGCTCTCCTGGGACACTATAGAACTTTGAGAGGTAGGACCTAGCTTTGCACAAGTAGGTCACTGGGGATGAGACTTCGGAGCTGTTACCTGGCCCCCTAGTTCCCGGTAGCCTCTCTCCATTTCTTGATCACAATGATGTGAAGTCTTCTGCCATAGGCCATGCTGCCTGACCTGCTGCCACACCTGCCCTGCCTCTGTGGACTAAAATCCCCTAATGCATGAGCCCCAATAGATCGTTCTTCCCGTAAGTTTACTTCTGTCTGATATTTTGCCAGAACAACACACAAGCTGAGTAATACACTAATAGAGTCTTGTAAGATACTCCAGTGTGTAACAGTATGGAATAGAAGATCCAGCAGCCCCTCTCTCCCTGTAATCCCTGTAGGACTTCAGAGGCACCACAGTTAACATTTTGGTACATATTTTCTGATCTTTTGTCCCTGTTCATTTTCATATGCAAATTTATACATACACGCTGATATAGTACTCATTGCCTTTGGTACCCAACGTCATATATTATTCTGTAATTACTTACATTACGTCCTGGGGATCTTTCCACAGAGGATGTATAGATGTAGCTTGCTGTTGTTGTTAGGTGTGGTCGAGTCTTGTTCAACTCATAGCGACCCTCAATGGCTGATTGTTTCGGGATAGTCTTGGGAGTGGACTGCCACTGCCACGTGCTTCTTCCATTTTTGCGGTGCTGGGAATCAAACTCAGGACCTCAGAGACTGCAGAGCAGCGCTCTACCAACTGATCTAAATCTCAGCCCCAGAATTACCTTGTTGTTGTTGTTGTTAGGTGCTGTCGAGTCATGTCTGACTCATAGCAACCCTCATAGGGTTTTCAATGGCTGACTGTTTCGGGATTGCCTTGGGAGTGGATTGCCAGGTCCTTCTCCCATTTTTGTGGTGCTGGGAATTGAACTTGGGACCTCAGAGACTGCAGAGCAGCGCTCTACCAACTGAGCTAAATCCCAGCCCCAGACTTACCTTACTTTCCTTTAAATGACTGCAGAGTATGAAGGTATCCTAATTTATTTACTTATTAGCGCCTCCATTAGCATTTGTCTACAATTTCTGACTTTTCAAATGATACTGTGGTACATTTGGAGGGACATCTACCGCTGTGTGCCTGTGTCTGAGACCTTGCATAGGATAGGGTCTTCAAAGGGGATCTGATGCAATGCTTACACTTAAAATATGCAAATAAAATTGTACCCACTAGAGCTTCACCAGGTTACACTGATATTTGTTTCTCTCTATCCTTGTCAAGATTACATATGATCAAATGTGTTAATTCTTTCTAATCTCAGGAGTAGCATCTGTTTTAACTTACATTGATGCAGTCAAATTCTAAGTAGATGCTGTCCAGAAATGAATTAAAGTGAACACACTTCATTTTCCTTGTGAAAAATTGACATTTCACAATATCAGTTTGTCTGCCCTTGGTATTTGATATGCCTGTCTGTTTATCTAGGTCTTCTATTACGTTCTTTGGGAATGATTTAGGCTGTTCTTTAACTTTACTTTGTACATTTTTGGCTGTTTGTAGTTAGATATTTACTATTATTCATCTCAAAGGGGGGTATTTTATCATGATATTTTCTGACAGACCCCAGCTTCTCTAGAGGGCCATTCTCTGCTGAGCACTTTGCCACCATGTTCTTACTGAATAAGCTAAGTTTAATAAGAACGTGGCATTATCCAGTACAGATGAGGAAACCCCTGGCTGCAGGCCCGTAAGCTCCAGGCTCTAGGACAGGAAGGTAATGGGCCAGGCTGTCCTCCCAGCCTCCTTACTCCACATCACCACTGGTCCTCTAGCCCCCGCCTCCCTCTCCTTTGCTGGGTTTTTGCCTGGCCCTCTCCCTTTGCTCTGCTTGGTGGGCTCTGAGTGTCTATTCTGTAAGGGGCCCCTCCTCCACAACAC
>VMDO01028035.1:0-24493 GCA_007922755.1 Pedetes capensis
AAAAAAGTCCTCAAAAGATGAATTCTGAGCTTAATATCATGGTTACATTTAGGGATGAAAATAGGAGAGAGGGAGTCCGCTAGCCAAAAAGAATGCTAGGCTCATCTGTAATGTTTTATTATTTTACAAGGAGAACGTATCCTCCCCCTCTTTGTGTTCCTTCTGTTCATTGTCATTCTTAATGTGGACACATGAGAATTCTACATACCCACATGTATATATGATAAATTCAGGGAAAGCCTAGCCACAAGGTCCCCCCAATTTCCTGAGGAGTTCCTTACCCCTTCTTAGTTTTTTTCTCTTGAATAGGAGAAATGAGATATCAGTATTCTTGTCTGTGCCTTTTTCCTCTGCAATGTACAATTTCTATTAGCTTGGTCTGTTATAGTTTATGGCTATTTTACTGCTTAGATTATTTGCCCAGTAAACACCAGCTTGATCATGAAGAAGCAGAGAAAATTGCAGAGGTTCGTCTTGAGGCATATTCTGTTACCAGTAGCAAGTCCCTTCTTTGCTTAGAGATTAGTGCTGTGGCAGCCTGTGGAAGACAGAGTGGGGTGTGGAGCAATCCACACATTTATTCTCACTATCCCCACCCCCATCGATGCTGATTGCTGAGGTGTGATCAGTCACCAAAGGGCCCACAGTGTTATGTTGGCCATGCAGTGTGGTGAAAAGAGAAGGGACTTGAGGGTTTGAATCCTGGTACAAATCTTAGTTTTGTTATCTATTACTAGTTTAAGGTCTGTATTCAATCCTGCTGGATTTTAGAAGCTAAGCAGGGTTGGTTTGGTTAGTCTTTGGATGGGAGACCACCTGGGAGCACCATGTGCTACAAGCTAGGGAGAAGGACCTGGCAATCCACTCCTGTAACAATCTGCATTGAAAACTCTATGAATAGCAGAGAAGCACTGACATAGTGCCGGGCATGGCAGTGTCGGTGAATGTTTTGTTCTGTTGTACGTAGGGGTCACTATGAGTCAGATCCAATTCTGTGGCACCTAACAACAACAACTAGTTAAGGAGTTCCCAGGGAAGTCACAGTCTTTCAAGGAAGTTTCAGTTTTCTCCTCCTTCCTTTAGTCATTCTCCTCTTCCTCTAGTCGTTCTCCTCTTCCTCCTCCTTTTTCTTTTAGAATTAAATGAAATGACACAGGAAAAACACGAGCAAATCCAGTTCCATGATAGCTGGAACACATCAGTGGTGTTCCATGATTGACCGCCACTTTATTTTCCGTCTGCTAAGACAGAAAAAAAATCCTTCTCTTTCGTCTGTCATTATGTGCCCTCTTTTTCTTCTAAAAACTATGGGGAGCACTCATATGACCTCCCATGCATCATTGGTGGCACTTAGAAGTAAAATCCCTTAAGCTAAGCTGAGATTTGATGGGGGAAAATAAGTATCAAGTGCTGTTCTGATTGACGTTTGCAGTTGCCATAGGCCTAAGCAGTACTTTCTCAAAAAGCTGTTAGGATGAAAGATTTCCAATATCAGTAGGATGAGTAAGTCTTGGGCCCTTTGAGGAATAATAACCCCAGGCCATGCCAGCTGCTTCCATTCTTTAGATGGGGATTGTCATGAAGAAACAGCAGCTGGCAGAAGATGTCATTGGCATTTCTTATTTCTATGTGATGAGCTTTGTGTAAAGGATATCTAGCAAGTCTGAAAAAGGGAAAAAAATAACTAAATAAAAACTCCTTGAGTGTGTGTTGCTTTCATCAAGACTTCCTCAGAAAGTAAGTACAAGGGAAGCTAGAAAAGGGACAATGAGTTATCACATTCGACTAAGTCCCTGTCTTACTAATGCCAGGACCATCCTCAGCACTTGGGATAAGATACCTAGGATTAGAGAGCCCTCTCCCCCATAGGATCAGGGATGAGTTTTTCTATAAATGAATAGATCCCCATCAGTGTGGAGCCTGTGGCCAGTCATCCTAAGGCTTTCCCACCAGTGAAGGGGATTGTGTTTTCAGATAGGGCAAAGTCAGGCCACCCTAGTGACCATCCTGGATCTCAAGCAATTTTGATGAGTACCTTCTCCTGGAAAGGACTCTACTATCATTAATGTTTCTTTCAACCTTTGAATTCTATGATTCTAGCTTAGAGGAACTGGGCCACACCTCCCTTCCCTGTAGGTTCTTAAAAGACTACCCTGGTTGGGTCTCCAGACTCTTGTTCCTTGGCTTCTCCTCAAGGTTAATCCCTAGGGAGCTTCTGTGTAGAGTCATTATCAAAATGGAGTTGTCTGGGAAAATTCTAGAAAAGACTCAGCCTAAAAGTTCAACCTAAATACTCTTGGAGATTAAGGAAAAGAGAGATTGGATATAAAAATATATTGCTTCTCTAGAATTGCTAGCAAACCAAGGCGGTTCCTTAAGACATTCCATAGAGTTTATGATCTGCAGAACAGGGCCCTGGAGGGAGGTTCACATGCAAAGGCACTTCTTTATTCCCACTGTGGCTGGGATCTGGGCAGAAGCACTCAGGATGCTGGACCAAGGCCTGACGCTTGGTATTCTCAGGCCTGACATGGACACTCGTCTCTCTGAGATATAGGAGGTGCTGTTGTTAGGTGCCTTCAAGTCAGTTCCAACTCAGATGACTCTAGGAACAACAGATCAAAGCACTACGCAACACTGGGCCTGCACATGATCTTTTTATGTTTGAGCCTGTTGTTGTACCCACTGTGTTTCTTCTCATTTTGAGTCATGCTACATGAGCAAATGGAGGTCCCAGGGCTTTACTCCATTCCCATCATTAAGGTTGACTCAACATTGAGGAGGCAACTCTTCCCCAGTCATCTTTTGAATGCCTTCCAGCCTGAGAGGCTCATTTTCTGGCACCTATATTTGACAGTGCTTCTCTGCTCTTCATAGTTTTTTCAACTGCTAATTATTTCAGGAGTGGTCTGCCAGGTCCTTCTCCATAGTGTAACTTAGTCTGAAAGCTCAGCTGAAACCTATATATGATGGGTGGCCCTGCTGGTATCTGAAATACCAGTGTTATAGCTTTTAGCATCACAGCAACACATAAGCCCCCATAGCACAACAAGCTGACAGACACACGGAGGTAACCATGCTGAACATAAGACAGTGACCTGGGAGCCACATTTCTAATCTGATGCTCATCTCTGCTGGGATCAGAGGTCAATCACAGAATTCCAGACTGTGGGAGTAGGAAGGCATCTCAGAACTAATTTCCATTCCTTGCACTTTTAAAGCCAACAATCCCAGGGAGATCAACAGGCTTTCCAGATTCGTCCTCTATAAGTATGTCCCTCAGTTGCTCCATTTCTCTTAATGTTCCAGCTGCCAGCATGCTTTGCAACATATGATGGGTACTCAACAAGTATGAAACGGATGAATATACGACATGCTAGTGTCTCAGTGGTTGATATCAGTACACAAAGCTCTCTTTTCTGCCTTGTTATTCGAGTCAGCACTCAGCACAGCTTGGCACATTCAAGCCCAGCCACGAGGAGCTGAATGCAGACTCACAGAAGGTGGCTTCCTGCCTGCATTCAGTCCAGCAGCCTTCCCTTTCCTGGCCATGTGGACCTCTAGGTTGAGGGAGCTGCAGCTTCTGGTCCCAGAAGATATGCATCGTCCAATGGATTGGAGCCAATTTCCCCTTTAGAAGCCAGGACAGATGGAATGAGCAGTGGTCTTCTGCCATAGCCACCCTGGGCTGACCAGAGACACATGGTGTGGAGGCAAGAGAGGTCATAGGCCACCAGTGGTCCCACAGCTATTGCTTTCTCTGCTATGCTCCATGATAGAGGAGAGATGCTACCTCCATCGCTGATTCTGCAGTATCTGGCACAGCTCTGGGTGTGTCACTGCACAGCAGAGGGGCAATGTGGACTATATAAGTACAGTCTTCCCAGTATTTCATTTCTTCAGACTTCTTAAATAACAGGCTGCAGGACTAGCATTCCTGCTCTCTATGGTTATTATCTCTTTCTTTTTGCAAAGCAAGACATTCCCGTGAAGGGCGCTGGGAGCGTAAGGCAGGTCATAAAGGGTGACAAAGCAGAAAGAGAGTTGCCCGCAGTCTCCTCTGCCAGCAATTCACTTCGCCTGGTTATTCATCCGCACAGAGGAGTCGTGGGCCTCACTCTTAAATGGCTTCATTCATGATGATTGACTTCAGAGGTTTGCCAGTGCCTTTTGCAGAATGTTAAGCAGGAAAGAATTTCTCCCTCCTTTGAACCAGCTATGTTAGGAAGCCCAGTTTCATAGGGCTGGAGGCTAGACGGAAAAAAATCAGTCTTTGGCTGAAATGGTTTCCTCAAATGAGAACCACTGAATAAAGATGGTAATGAAGCCGGGAGCAGCTCCATCTGGGTGAAATTGATGCCTCCAGAAGCTCAGGTATTTTTCTGACCAATTCTAAGCAGCATCTAAAACCTTCAAATAGCAGTAAGTTTACCCATGGAAGATGTTTTCACTTCTGTCTATTGGCTACTTTTGGTCTATAGGTTACCAAAGTTGGGGAAGATCCTAAACTTAATTGTTGTTCATTAGAAATTCAATGTCAGGTGTATCTGTACCTTGGCATTCGGATTGCTCTGTGCTCAAACATTTCACTCCTCAACTAATGTTTTCAAGAGATTCTGGTGTGGTGCTTGACCCCTTACTCAGTACTTGACCACGATGCTAAAACCTACATGAGACACCACACTTCACTTCCCTGTGACACTTCCTGGTGAAACAATGGGGCAAGGGTCTCTTTGCTCATCAATTTCAAGCAGTAAAGACCTGTCCTGGTACTCTGTTCATGACCTTGGATTTTTTTTTAAAGTATGTATGCGTACATATACCATTCACTCATCATGGTACCCAAGAAACTTTCTAGCACTAAAAATGAAGGAAAAAGGAAAACAGTATGAGTAATAATTAAATTTTTAAAAGAACTTATTGCTAAGTCTGTGAATAGTATACATGTGTCTGAATTAGCCATTAAGTATGGGCCAGAACCAATAAATACATTTACATTATTTCTTATGGGAAAAAAGTGCTCAGCACTTGAACTGATCAGCACACAACCAGCCTTTTAGAATGGATTGTGGTCACATGCCAAGGTGCCATGTTATATGGATATTGACATCAGGGACCATGGGTTTTTCTTTGTATTTCTACAGTAACTTCTCACCTATGAAGCCCACCACTTTTCATATTGCACACATTTTAAAAATAGTTTCTAAGTGATGAATAAATATGCAAGTGAATAAGTGGTCAACAATTTAATTTATTAATTCTAGACATTCTTTCCTTTACCATTTAGTCTCTATTTTCCTATGCTATTCAAAGCAAAGAAATTCATCTCCTCATAGAATAATTGGAAAAAAAGATAATGAAATTTGTTACTGGTTTTGTTTGCTCCCCTGGACTCCATGTATATGAAAATACTTTAAGAACAGAGTATAAAACTTGCATTTTGTGGTCCCAAGAATTCTCAAGGAATACAAAGGTAGAAAGATTGGAAAACATCAGAAGTTAGACAGAGCACACAAGATGTTGACTGCTTTCTGGTTGAGGTGGCTATTTTTTAATCACAGAATTGATTCATCCCTCAAAGGTCATAGACTGGGAAATCTCTCTCTATGTCATTTACGTAAATCAAAATATTAAAGGGCTAATCACATCCAGCCAATAAAATAAAACTACTTCTTGTGAGTTGTAAGTATAGTGTATTCTTTCAGTTGGAACCACCAAAGGGAGTTTTTTGTATTTTCTGGAATTATCACTAAAGTCTGATGGTCTCTTAAAATTGTCACTTACCTTAATTATTTTTTGGAGAAACATCTGCTATTCATCATACTATCCCTTAGAAAATTGTTCTGGAAAACTCAAAACTAGCTCTCTGAAGTTCTGGCTGTATTTGGTTTTTCTAGAATCTAAAAGGGAATCTAGCCATATTTCAAATTATGAATCAGGTACTTGTAGAAATAGCTAAAAATAAAATGACTCCCTGTAAACTGGAATTTCATCTCCTAGTCCCATTCTTCTTGGATTTGCATATAGGCATTCAGAAGCCCAGCAGAGATTGGCAGATTCTCCAGAAGAACAGAACAAATAGGATCAGTAGTTAGGTAAGTAAGTAGGTAGGTAGACAGACAGACAGACAGACAGACAGACATTTTCAAAAGATATTTATGATGGGATTGTTTCACATGATTATGACTGCCAGGAAATCCCATTATGTGTTGTCTGCAAGCTGGAAAACCAGGAAAAACCATTGCTATAATTCAGTTGAGACCCCAAATCCTAAGAACCAGAGGAGTCAATGGTATAATGCCTAGTCCAAGGCTGAAGGCCTGAGAAACAGAGATGTGGGGCCGGGTGCGGTGGTGCACGCCTATAATCCCAGGGACTTGGGAGGCAGAGGCAGGAGGATTGCAAGTTCGAGACCAGAGGCAGCGTAATTTAGCGAGACCCTGTCTCAAAAAGTAAAAAAATGGGCTAGGGGTGCAGCTCAGTGGTCCAGCACTTGCAAAGCATGCAAGTGCAAGGCCCTGGGTTCAACCCCAGTACTGCAAAAAAAAAAAAAGAAAGAAAGAAAGAAAGAAACAGAGATGTGGGGAGTATTGCTGGTCCTGGAGTCCAAAGACTGAAAACCAGGAGAACCTAAGTTTAGGAGTAGGAGAAGATAGATATCCCAATTCAAGGAGAGAGAGAGAATTCACCTTCCTTACATCATTTTTGTTTTCAAGCCTTCAGCAAATTTGATGATGCCTACCCACATTGGTGAGGACAGATTTTTACTTAGTCTGCTGAGTAAAGGAGGCATCAATGCTGATTTCTTCCAGAAACACTCCCACAGACACATTAGAAATAATATTTTACCAGCTATCTGGGAATCCTTTAATCCAGTTATACTGGCACATATAATTAACTATCATAGTCCTTAAAAGAGTGGTTCTAACTGGGGTGCCTGCTCTTTCCAAATTTAAGATAATTTCTTGACCACTTAGAGCAACAGGGTCAGAGAGAGATCTGAAGGAGCAAACAGATCAGGGTGGAAACCAGGAGAAGGCTAGTGGTGTGAATTCTTGAGGAGAGCATTCCAGGCTAGGTGATCACATTGAGGTTCAGCTAAAGAAACTGGAAGTGGCTATAAAGACTGTGGCTTTGTGGCACAGTGGAAAGATAATGAGTCTGAATTCAACTCAGCTTATTGACCATGTCTTTTGGCCCACTCAGTATCAGTGTCTTCCTCTGTTGGATGGGGATAATAATACTTCCTTTAGAAGACAGTGAACATGATTGCTAACAGAGAGCAGTAGATGGGTTTATGATACAGGGTACCTGCTATCGCTCTTGCTTTATTTGTACTACCCCTCATGAGTCACACTGGATTTTAGACCATGGCATTCTGAATGCTTGCTTGTTAATGAGAAAAGTGGAAGCTTAACTGTGAATGGAAGAATGTGGTTTTATTTTATGTGCTTATATACAAGTGTAGGCATGTGTCAGCATACATAGGCATATGTATATGCAAATGTCCTGTGAATCCATGCATGCACACTCCTGGGCCTGGAGCCATACCTCTGTGTGGCATTCTTTGGAGTGACTAGAAGTTTTGATAACCTGCCTTCTTGTGCAACTTGCCTTGAATATGGCAATTTGAGGATCCCAATTATAGACTCTTGTCTCAAAACAGCCTGAAAAACATTAAGGCAAGTCTTACAAACATTGTCTCATTAGTTCAGTAAAACCTTGCTAATTTACCCTAATTGTGGAGAAGGATCATTTGCATGCGGGAAATGTCTGGAAGGGGGCTGTTTTAATAAATAGACAGGACTTATTCGTAATTAGTGGTGCCACTAGCATACAAATAATCAATGTGTTCATGTCCTTAAAAACAGTTTGTTCTCCTAAGTGGGTTGCACAATTCCAATATCATCTTGAAGCTGCTAATGCAAGGAACGACCTGGGAGCAAGGGCCTTTTATTTTCTCATTTCCAAGTAAATAATCATATAAAATATGGCCAAGGGAACTGAGCTAAGAACTACTGGCAAGGAGAAAGGGAGACTACAAAGGCAAGGCTGAGGGCTTGGGTGGGATTCAGGACTCAGAAGACCTAAATTGTAATCCTGGCTCAGTCCCCAATCCACCAAGGCACTTTATCTTCCTGAGTCTGTTTCACATCTCTCAAAAGAAAGAATTTAGCTAAATGGTCTTCCAGTGTTTTTTAAGTCATAGCATTTCAGAACTCTAAGAGATCATTCAATTCAACCTCCTCAATTTAAATGTGAAGGCAGTAAAAGGTTCTTTCAATACCCTCTTCTGAGGGTTCCTGGGCTACATTATGAAGGATCAGCATATTTTCAACAATGTATATGACTGAAATAAAGGCTCAGGAAAGAGAGTGGAACTGGAATAACTTGACCCAGATCAGAGTTCAAGCAGACCAAAGACGAGCAGCCAACAAGGCACACAGACAATATAGACAATCTGGGAAGCCAGTTCTGGGCAATGAGGTAGAAAGGTAGGTAGGAAAACCTCAAGTACAAGGAGAATAATAGGTCAAAGGTCACCAGTGGAGCAGGCAGGCAAATGTGAAGCCCACTAGGAATCAAAGACATAGTTAAGAGGCTTAGCAAAGAAAATCAAAACTCAGCAAAAATGTTGAGCCATAGCCCCAGGTCATCAGAGAAGAAGATGGGGCTTGATGGGACCCATTAGCTCTGGGATGGTGGTAATTAGAAGGTTGAAGGTTCAAAGGCATCTTATCTGAAGGAGGTCAAAGAAAAACCCTGAACTTGTGAATCATTCCCTCCCCTCTAGGGAAAAAAAAAAAAAAGGAATAGACAGAGGAACTAGGTGATTGGTTGAAGGAAGCACCACGTAATGGAGGACATCCTGGTAGAAAAGGTCCCAAGTGGCAGAAAATGAACAGCCAGCGGCCCAGGTGAACTGGCAGATCACATAGAGCTGGAGTTGAGGTTTGAAAGCCATCCCCATAGAAAGCAGCACTGAAGCCCAGCATGGAGGTGCACTCCTGTAATCCCAGTGACTCAGGAGGCAGAGGCAGGAGGATTGCAAGTTTGAGACCAGAGACAGTCTGCGTAATTTAGCGGGACCCTGCCTCAAAAAGTGAAAAATGAGCTGCAGGTGCAGCTCAGTGGTATAGCACTTGCAAAGCATGCGAGTGCAAGGCCTTGGGTACAATGCCCAATACAGAAAAAAAAAAAAAAAAAAAAAAAAAAAAAAAAAAAAAAAGGAAGGAAGAGAGAAAGAGAGAGAGAGAGAGAGAGAGAGAGAGAGAAAGAAACAAAAAAGAAAAAAGGAAGATAGAAAGCAGCACTGAGCCTGTGAGAATGGACAAACTCGGTACCAAGAGAGGAGAAGAAAGAAAAGTCAAAAACAATCAGACACATGCTTTTTCTTGTGAGGTAAATAAATTCAAAGGTGACCTATCCTGTTACCTTTCTAGATAATAGTGAAATATACGTTAAGGACAGGTTGGAAGAAGGACAAATGGCATTTTAGGAGAGACAGGAATAAATACGGACTTACCTTCTTAGGCTGCATATTATCAAATCTGCCCATCTGTGTCTCTCCTCACATACATTACTGTTTGCTGATGAGATGGCATCTCCATTGTCTGCAGAATGCAAACTGCAACCAAGCAAATCCCTGGTTCTCTTTTCCTGCAGAGAGAAGTGTGAGTTGAGATGTGGAAGCCACAGAAATAAATCACCCTCTGATGTTTGGATGTTTCCTTCTCCCTGGTCATTTCCATTCCAGAGAAAAACTAGCAAGTCCTGTTCTTTTCTTCATTCTATTTTCTAACTGGCCATTCTCAAGCTCAGGACTGGTGACCTTGAAGCCATCAGCTAGGGCAGCAGTCTTGGTTAGGTCTGTCTGCCTGCCTTCCAAATGTCTCTCTTTTCAGCCTGCAATTCACAGAATTAAAAATTCTCATCTACCCTCCCCACTCTTTAAGAAAACCATGAGGGACCAGCCCAGAAAGATGAAATGTCATACCCAAGGTCATTAGTGTGCATAATGGATCAGACAATATTTCTCAGAGTATTACTATGAGCCTCTTTTAAAAGGGAAAAGGATATTTTATTTTATGAGCCCCTAGCATGTATGCTTATACCTCTGGGGAAATCCCATCCTCCAAGTTAAGAATGTTCTAGTTAGTTCAAGATGGCGGGTGTGGGGAAATTGTCTTCTGAAGGGCCTAACAGATGTGCTAAAATCTTCTGGCCCACTGGCATACATCCTGAGTTCCAGTGGGCTTGTTGCCCTTCCTAACCTTGGCCGGTCCTATAAAAAGGATTTTCCTAAGTAACTTTGCCTTCAGGAAAGAATCTTCCCAGGCCTCAATCTGGAACCTGTTCAGTGTTTCTCCTCTGACCTTGGTGACAAAGATTTTTCTGCCTCTAATCCTGAGGGCCTCTGGGATTTCCTGGTTTTCAGAGCCACCTCTCTCAGGATTGGCCTTTATTTGACTCACTTCCTCTCTCAGATCCACACTCATCTAGAAGGTGAGGTAGAAGAACTTGAAGGAATTCACCAGGTTGTGTGATGGCCAGCTGGGCCACCATGAAATGACACATGATGGAAATGCTGTGATCCAGTAGAAAGAGAGCTCAGCCTTGGGAATGTGGGGTAGAAAAGGCTGGAGGGTCAAAAGGTGTGTAGAACATTGGTTTCTAGCCTATGAGAACTGGTGGGACCAAGAAGAAACCTTATTTTCCATATAAAGACAGTCCAAGAGACCCCAAGGGGCTTGTCTGGGTCCATGTAGATTAGGAGGTAGTACATGGTAGGGGTTGAGTGGAATGATTGTGAAGCCAGACAGACCTGGGTCTTGAATTCAACCTCACATCTGTTACTAGCTGTGTGGTCTTGAGTGAGTCACTTAACTTTCCTGAATTTCTGTCTTCTCATTATAGCAGACCTACGTCCTATGGTTGTGACAAAGATTATATGAGATCATGGCCATCAAGTGCTGAACACAGTGTGTCTGCCACTTTATAAGAGCTCAAACAATTTCAGCTGTGAAAAACAACAAGGGTGGAATTAGAATCTCGGGTCACCTGAGTCCTTTATCTGGCTGTTGCACATCTTACCTGTAGGGAACAAATTCAAGTCACAGGTTTATCTATGGTTGAAAATTCACTCTGTTAGGAAGATACGGAGCTGGCAGAAAATATGCTCTACTAAGATATGGAGCTACTTCAGATCAGAAAGTTATAAATTCTAGGCGGTTAGACACGTTTGCTGGAGAACTGAGGGACAGTTCTATTGGCCCAACATCAAGAGTGGACCACAAGTGATGGGCAGGGACAACACTCACAAAATAAGATGTGCTGCCATGGGGATACCTGATACATGGACAAATCTGGTCATGTGTCCTGGCATGGGAGACCAGTTCACACTCCTTCTTCCCTGAAAGTCTGGAGTGCTCTAACTTCCTGATATGGAAGTTCCTTGGGTTGGGCACGCTCTCAGTTCCATACAGGCTCTGCAAATGAGCACAGTTGCCACGGTGATTGGTGGGCTGGTATTCTGTAGATGAGGCCTCTGAGCCTAAAGGGACCTCATGCTCACTGAAGGTAAACTGAAAGACAGGCTGGTAATAGTTCAGCTCATCACCTCCTAGATTCTCATTCCAGCTCAAATCCTAAATTCTTATGCAAAAGGAATAGAAACAGAGTAGTGCAGGAAAGCAACTTTGGGAGGTCAGAGTGCCCAGGGAAGACTGGGGAGGGGAAAGGGTGGCAGAGTTGGTGGAATGAAGCATTCCTTTGGCCTTTTCTGTAGAAGATGCCCCAGACTTCCCTGCATTGCAACCTGGGGGAAGAGTAGGGGTCAACTTGTCCCAAGGTCATGCTCATCAGTGATAGGGATGGAGAAATGTCATTCTGGGCCTTGTTGGCTGTGCAATTATTCAAATGCTTTGCTTATAATGCAATCACAGCTCTTACCTCTGATTATTGGCATCATCAGCATCATTTATTAATGGGTTTTGAGCTCCTCTGCATATACTGCATTATACAAGAAGCTAAAAGGTGTCAAACAGACTAAGAAAATAAAGAGGAAAAACAGTAGAAAGTGGACCAAACCAGGCATCATTCTGAGTAGCAAGATCCAAATCAGCCTGAATCTATTTGTGTGAGCTAATCTTAAAAGGGCCAGGGCTTCCTAAGTTCCACAAGGGCATTAATTATTCCAGGTCTTCTTTATCATTCTTGTCTTCAGCTTTCTATTTTTAGCTAGGAGTATTTAAACTTCTATTAGCTTTCCTTTTATCCCTTTTGTTAGGTAAACTTTCTCTTTATCACCTCTCTGCCTCTCCCAGTGTGGCTGTCTGCAGGGTGGAACACTAGCAAAAATCTAACAGAACAAAATAAATAGGTAAAAGAGGACTTGTCTCCAAATTGGCCAGACCTTGCTGCCTTTGCACAGCAGTACCTGGACACCTGGCATTTCTACTCAACAGAAAGTGGAGAGACACACTTTGCTGGAAATGCCTGTCACCCCAGCATGAAATGTGCTGGAGTCACTGCAGAGTTCCAAACAGCTGTTCTGCTTCCTTTTAGGCATGTGCTTTTCAGCTGATGGTGGGAGACAGCATGCCCAAAACATCTTCGTTTCCACCAAAGACATATTGTGGATTAGAAGGCAGATGGCTGCTGTTGCATTGAAAACCTGCTTATCAAAGTTTCCAAAAGGAACACATATGAAAGGTTCAAATGACCCCATCAGTGTTTCTCCATGTAACCAGGCCTTAAGCTCTGCCTCTTAGTAAACTTTAATGAGCAACAGAGAAAACATGTAACAGGCTGATTGTTGTATAGGGTGGCAGATGCTTAGTAAGGAAAAGTCCCCAGAGTCACATATCACTTAAAGGGACACTGTCAAAAAGAAAATCTTATTTTGAAACTTATTCCCTGACCTGTAACATTATCTCTTTCTTTTAAACTTGAATTGCTCTTCTTGCAACACTTTTACTTTTATCTCTATCTGGAGCATTTAAACTTTTAATAGTCTGGAGCAATCCAGCAATGGGATCCCAAATTTTCCTCCACCTCTACCAAAAATTTCTTATCCCTCCACCCTGGGGCAGATGGAAGGATTTACATGCTGCTTACTTCATGCCATGTTGTTGTTGTTGTTAGGTGCCGTTGAGTTCCACTCATAGCAACCCTATGTACAGCAGACCGAAACACTGCCAGGCACACAATCTTATTTATGTTTAAGCCCATTGTTTCAGACACTGTGTCAATCCATTTGGTGGAGGATTTCCTTTTTTCCGTTGACTGCCACTCTCCCACCTGCATCTGATCCCATCAGATCTCAGAAGCTAAGCAGGGTCGGGCCTGGTTAGTACCTGGATGGGAGACCACCTGGGAATACCAGAAGCTGTAGGCTTGGGAGAAGGACCTGGCAACCCCCTCCTAAAAATCAGTCTGCCATTGAAAACCCTATGAGCAGCAGGGAAGCACTGACAATAGTATTTCCCCTGTTGTACAGAGGGTCTCTATGAGTCAGATACTGACTCCACGGTACCTAACGACACCAGAACAATCTTTGGGGCTGGGATTTAGCTCAGTTGGTAGAGAGCTGCTCTGCAGTCTCTGAGGTCCCGAGTTTGATTCCCAGCACCTCAAAAATGGGACAAGGACGTGGCAACCCCCTCCCAAGGCAACCCCGAAAACAATCTGCCATTGAAAACCCTCTGAGGGTCGCTATGAGTTGGTCACAACTCAATGGCACCTAACAACAACAACAACAACAGCCACTCTCCCAAACACGATGTCCTTCTCCAGGGATTGGTCCTTCCTGACTATACGTCCAAAATACATAAGATGCAGTCTAGCCATCCTTGCTCCCAAAAAGCGCTCATGCCATGGTGCCTACCTTTCCCTGCACCTACTTTCTTTGATTTCTTCTTTTCCCAGTTAATTAACTAATCATGTCCCCTGTTGAGCTTGATTCTACTTGACTTTATATTATCTCAGCATTTAGACAGGATTGATGTGAAAACTCTTGCATATAAGTTCCTCCAAGGCGGGCCTGTGTCTATCCATCCATCCAGTACCTACCACAATGCCTGGCACACACTACACTCCATAAATGTTTGTTGGATTCAGTAAAATTCCTTCTATGTCCCCAGGGCTTATTTGCTTTTTATTTCCTCCTACTCTTTAGTCTTTATGGCTGAACAGTCCTTGAGGATAGAATTCTTGTCTTATTCTCCTTTTGCCCTACTGCTAGAATACTTATTGCAAATTGATGTAGCAGGTTCTTCACACACTGGGTGGCCATGTTAATTGTTATTTAAAGTCATTTTTTATATCAACCAAGTCTGTGTGATAAGGTGTCCTGTTGGAGTAAATATTTACATGTTCTCTGCTTCAGAGGAGACTTGGCTAATGTGATTTTATTAGATCTCCATTTATTTATTTATTTATTGTTTATTTTATTTTATTTTATTATTTTTTATTTTGCAGTACTATGGTGTTGAACTCTAGGCCTTGCACATGCTAGGCAAGTGCTCCAACACTGAGATGCACTCCCAGACCCCTCTTTTGTGAGACCAAGACTCAATAAGTTATACAAGCTGCCTCTGGCCCCAAATTTGTAATCCTCCTGACTCAGCCTCCCAAGTTGCTGGGATTAGAGGCATGAGCCACAGCACCCAGCTGACTAGACCTCTTTTTATAGACAATTTTATTTTCTGATTTAAATACAAGGATCTCAGTGCTTAAAGGATTTTATTTTAGAAGATAATTAAAAATATTTTTAATTTAAAAATGTTTCCCCAAAACTGGGCACCATGGCACACACCCATAATCCCAGCTACTTGGGAGGCTTAGGCAGGAGGATCTCAGGTTTGAGGTGAGAGGCAGCCTACCCAATTTAGTGAGACCCTGCCTCAAAAATAAAAATAAAAAAATTAAAAGGGGTTGGGGTGCAGCTCAGTAATAGAGTGCTTACCTAGCCTGCACAAGACCCTGGGTTCAACTCCCTCAGTACTGGGGGGAAAAGTAGCCCCAATAATATTCCACATAAATTACTAGAAAAGTGGTTTTGGAAGCTTTAGAGAAGAATTTAATGATCTTAAAGATATGAATCTCAGCACAGACCTCCCTAGTGTAAGTCCTTCAGAAACATCTTCAGGAGAGTCATGAACTGAGTAGGATAGGGAAATAAATAGAAGATAGGACATAGAATGTCTTAACTGATGCAATCCATTTGACAGTGTTTCCCTCAATATTCTGATAGATGTGTTGTTGGAAAACTGAACATTTTTATCCAAAGAAGCACAGTGACTGAGTCTTATCTACCTGGAAGGTGCCTCTAACAAAAACACCAAAGAACTCTGCCTTGGCTTTTGGTCCTTCCATGCTTCATGCATGGCTAAGACAGTGGCCAAGAAGGAATCTAACATTTGCTCAGCACCTACTAATTTCCAGGCACAGTGCTAGAAGTGTATTATCACATTTCATGTGGGACTCAGTCTGATGATGACTCAAAAAAAAAAAAAAAATACTCTGGAGGAGAGCTAATACCACTGAGGACAGAATCTATATTCTGGAAACCATTACAGTTAAAATTTCCTATGGGACATGTCATAGTCCTGCACTCAGAGTCAAAGCAGTGAACTACTTTGAGCCACAACCATACAATCAATAAAATCTAGTTTGAAATAGTTTATATACAGAAAGGGTTGTGGGTACCATGGAGAGGAGTGGGGAGGAGGATTCCAAATAATCACAAGTGAACATAAAGCCCTGGTGCATGGGAGCCTCCTGGAAAGATTATGCTCTAAGAGGGTGCAGGCAGAGAACCCAAATCCCAGATAGAACTGGCCTGAGCCTTCCCTGCAATGATCAGCTCAGTACAAGGTTCCACTGTCATCTTGGTATCCAGGACCTAAAAGGAGCTACAGGAATCATCTAGCTGAATTTTTGCTACTAAATTTTAAAGGGACAAACTTAAGCCCAGAGAAAAATGACCATATCTAAGTGAGCCATAACAATAGAAACCTATGACAATATTTACTTTCAAACCATCCCCTATTCGTTCTGCCATTACATCCCTTCAACATCCTATAGAGAGTTGACAAAATAGAAGACCCATGTGGAAAGAGGTGGAGTGACAGCCCAAAGCCACCCCAGCAGTGAAAGGGGTGGCTCTGGAGCCAGGATTTCTCTTCTGAGCCTGCTGCTACGCCATGCACTAGCATCTGCTCATAGGCTAGATGCCCAAAGGGCCAAGAACTTGGAGGAGACTGACTTCCAGAAACTTAGAAAAGGCTAAGGGGCAAGAAGAAGGCCCCATAGCCCACAGATGGCCCCCACCCCAACCAGGCTCTGCTCCCTGCAGACTGGCTATGCAACAGGCCCAAACTCTTTGCACCTCTGGCTCTCAGCAGCACTTGAGCTGAAGTTTGCTGTGGAATGGTTCAGTCAGCCTTTCACTCCATCCCCTGACACAGTCTGCCTTACCTGCTTTTGTTGATCTCTTGTGAAGTGAGCGATATAAAATACAACCTGATGTTAACCTGCAGTTCCCCGCCAGCCCATCCCTCAGAGCTGCCCCTGCTCCCAGAAACAATACCCTGATTATCATTCATTATTTCTACTTCTCAGTATTAAACCCTTTTTAATATGGCATTGAAGACCATTGGGGAGTTTTAAATTTCATGTCAGATCAGGATTTATGGGCCAGTCCTAAAATTTTACCTCTGGGCTCGATAATTGCAATTCCCTTTTAATCGCTCTCTTAGACACCTCTGTTAAAAGACTTCAATTATTTCCACACAGTGGCCCCTGGGACTTGGCCAATCTGAATGCACAACTTATGTCACCTCCTTTTGGAGGCCAGCATGTAAGGGTGTAGCTGTGCAGCTAGACGATCCCAGACCTGATGTGGGGGACTAGCAAGGAGTGCCCTGGTTCTTGGGAAAGGAGTCTCCTGTCTGGGAGTTGAGAGTTTAGGGATCGTTGCCCCCTCCATTCACTCCACTTGCCTATTCTTGTTTTGAAAGCTGTGTAATTCCGTGAACATGCAAATGCATATTGGGAATCTCTATGGGAAATAATAAAGAAATAGGATTCCCGGCCTCGGGTGGGTGGGTCAGGGAGGAAAGAGAGTCTTCTGGTAAACTCTAGAGAGCCCTGTGATTCTCTGAGGAATGCAAAAGTAGGAGCTCTTTGAGGGATCTGGGGAGTATTATAAAGAGACTCCCCCACCAACAAAAACACCAAGGACAGAAAGAGGACACAGAAGCAGCAACAGCTGCAAAGGGCAGCCACAACACGGGGGAGCAAAGAGCAAGCTGTTGCCCTCCTCCCCAAAGACGCAGCTGGATCATGGTACAGTGAAAGGGGCTGAGACAGGATGCTGGGATCAGGGAACAGCTAAAGAAGCCACCTCCAAGATGGCATTAGGTGCTTTGTATTGGATGACAGCAAATCTTATGACAGAAATGCATAACTCGATACCCACAGTCGCTAATTACTGAAAAAAGGTCTAAGTGAGGACCAAAAATATCTGCTTCTGTTGGGAAATGGTGGCAGGGGTAAGGGACAGAGCTCAAGCTGTAAGAAGGGGACTTTACCAAAGAGGCTGAGGGGTAAGAGAAACACTGAGACTCAGTGCGATCCAAGTCCTCTTCTTAGGTTGAAGTAACCAAGAAGGCTTGAGACGCCCTCGCCTGGATGAGAAGGTGTCCTGGGCCCTCAGTCAGCAGCCCTGTGCAGTGACATGAGGGATTGCCTGCTTTGGCAGGCACCACCTGTTAAAAGGCCAGCTTCTCATTGAACTGGACCAAGTGGACTGGACTAAAGCAAGAAGGGTCATCCTCATTCAAGAGTATGGATCCTCTAAAACAGGGGTCCTTAACCACCTGACTATGGACCAGTACCATCTGTATTTATACCTGAATTTATAGCTGTTTCCCACCACATCATTATCGCCTGACTTCTACAGAAAAAGTACCTTCCATGAAACCAGTCCCTTGTGGCAAAAAGGTTGAGGATGGATGCTCTAAAAAAGTAATGGACTAAGCTGGAGCATCTTGAATCAAAGTATAGTCACCCTGGAGCATGCAAAATGAGTTACTAGGGTACTATTAACATGGTTTCTTGTATTTATGACTTAAATTAAGATATTAAATTTTACTAATATTTAATATCATGCTGACAGGAATACACGGACATGCTCAAAAGATTTTCACAATAGGGGAAAACAAGCACAGAAATTTTTTAAATTAGATGATGTGCTTGATAGCGAAGGATTCAGTAGCATGTGATTTAACTCAACCAGGCGGCTCCAGCCCCTTCCCTGCTGCAGGCACAAACCCACAACCATACACAGAACTAAGTAGTCATGGATGAGGTCTGAGGGCCCCAGTTCCCTTCACTCAGTTCAGTAAGAAGCTGTAAGGATCAGGCCCAATGCCAGCTCAGGAGCCTTGTGTCTGTATTCTTTTCCTATCTCAAAACTGAGTTGCATCTTCCGCCTTTTTCCATGTCTGTTGTCTCATCTGTAAAACAGGAAGAGTCATGTATTTTCCCTGACCTATAAGAACCAGTGTTCTTTTTCACCTGTGTGACAATGTCAAGGAAGGAGGAGACTCCCAGCTTGAATTTGCCTCAGCCCTCCCTGCTCCACACACACAGCCCTCCTTCCCCACTCTCGAAGGATGGCTGTGGTCAGGCACCACTTGTACAAACACCATAAAGACAGCCTGGTGGTCAGACTCCATGCTCTGAGACACTTCCTCTTTGCAGGGGCCTTCAATGGATAGGAGGAGAGCCCCAGCACATCCTAGCAATTCCTCTGAGCCAGCTTTTAACTTCATTCCACTCTGCCTAGCTGTGTGAAAGGGGATTTTAGAGCACGTTTGTGCCTGTCCCCAGGGTGGCTATAAGAATCAGGTGAAAGGGGGATGTGCAGAAACACAAAGCCCCCCATGGTGGGAGCAAGTTGCAGAGCAGAGGGTCCATGGCTATGCCAAGGAGCACTTGCCCCATGAGATAGCATTCCATACTGAGGACCCATCTTTGCCCTGAGTATAGCTCAGGTTTATGTCTGATACCTAGAGTAAGGACTGAGGTGTGTACACAGTGAGTCCTCAAGAAACTATCTCAGCCATGTCTGGGATCCCTCTCAGCTCTGAAGATGTGGGAATCCCTGAGTGCCTGTTCCTGTCCACTCCCATCCCAGCCTCTGTAGCATCCCATGTTCCATTCTGTTTCTGTGCCAAGCTGCAGCATACAGAAATAGCTGTGATCTTGGAGGTTGAAATCTCAGTTCTGTTACTTACTAACCTGAGAACAAAATAATTCACCTCCTAGAATCTTGGTTTTCTTATCTGTAAAATCAGGACAACAATTCCTACTTCTTACAGCTCCTGAGAGGATTAAATGAGATAACCATGAAGAATTCAGCGTCTGAAACACAGTTAATGTTCAGGGAGTGATAAGCATTGTGGTAATTATTATTTCATATCAATGTGATAATTATTATCAACACCATTGGGGTGACACCAACCAGCGGGTTTCCAAAGCCAGAGACTCCTGTGGACCCAGACCCCTTCCACAGCTTTCAGATCCACCCACGGTGACACTTGCCACCTAATCACCCCCTCTGTAACCATGGAAAGCCTGAAATGAGCATCCACTAGCTACCTTTGGAAGAACAGCTCAGAGCTATTTTGAATGGAGTCTCTGAACCTCCTCCAAACTATCTCCAGATCTTTGAAAGTACCCTCAGCACTCCCACGAGGCAGGGGCTCATGTGCCAGTCTCTGTCTTGCCAGCCTTTGTCACAGTTCATTAGAGTCCTCTGCCCCTTGAAGATCTTGTATACTGGGAAGGAGAACAGGGCTTCTGCTCTCTCACTCAGCTCCATGAGAAACCTGCCAGACAACTAGACACCAGCTTCTATGATCCATCATGAGAAGGCCTGGGGCAAGGAGGTGGATTTTACAACCTCATCCCAAAAGCTACATTTTGTTGACCCTTTGGAGATATTTACTTGGTTTGTTCTTATCAAAGCTGCATTGCAGGCTCACCAGTGGCCATGGGGACATTTATAAACAGTGGGTATTCAGGCGGCCCTTTCTTCAGATACTTTGCATACATCTCTTGGGAGACATGGTAAGGATGATGGACTATTCCTGTTTTGCAGATAACTGTTCTCTAAACCCTTATCAACTAAATGTGTTGCTGAAGGACTGACCCAGCCTAATCCAGGAAGCTTCCTGTTCTGGAAAATTGCAGCTTCTGGTTTACAGGGCCACGGGCAGTGTCAAAGGATTCGGAGTGTTCAGGGCTTTCTTACTGTAAATAGTCAAAGTCTGAGAGGATTCAGAAGTGGAAAGGGAAGGCTGGCCCCCTGCCTGGGTGTTCCCACCCAAACCAGCCCCAGCCCAGATCTTCCTGGCTCCCCTATGTGCTCCTGCTTCTAGTGCAGGCTCAGCATCCCTTAAAAGTTCCAGATCACAATTTTGAGCTGACCCTCTAAAATTACATGAAAATTGCTGGTGGCAGTCCCAGCCCAGAAATTGACTGACAGGTGAACACAGCATTGACACAATCTCAGGGCTTCCAAGCTGTTCTGTTTACTGTGTTCTGGAAGGCTCCCACTTGGCTGACACAGTAGAAGCCTGAAGTCCAAACTCCATTAGTTTCTTCAAGCATGGCTTAAAGATGTGAATATTACCCTGGGCAAATCTAATAGGCCCATGATTCCTGGGTCATTAGCAAGTGCTTCCTGGTGTCACTGTACAAAGGGGCCTCCCTGAAGGCACTGGTGATATTATTCATGTGGGAGGCAGAGATAAATGTGTAGGAAAATGTCCTGTGCAGTTTCTGGCCCCTGGGAAAATGGGGCTGCTTTGTGAGTGATGAGTTGTTGCTCTGTGGGCTGTCTGTCTACAGGCTGGCCACCACACAGAAAGATGATGCCACTCATTCATAGTCTATGAAACACTGTATAGTTTGTTTCTCTAGTTAGTGGGGAAGGTTTTGAACTAGGTACTTATATTAGTTTGTGGTGATTGCTATAACAAAGTACTGCAAACCAGTGGTTTAAGTAATGGAACTTTACTCTCTCGCAGTTCTAGAAGCTGGAAGTTCAAGATCACAGTGTCAGCAGGGCTGGTTCCTTCTGAGGTCTGTGAGGGAGAATCTGTTCCATGCCTCTCTCCTGGCTGCTGGTGGTTTGCTGGCTGTCTTTGGCTTATAGATCATCCCCCAAATCTGTGCCTTCATCTTCACATTGCATTTGCCCTCTGCGCATGTCTGTCTCTCTGTCCAAATTCTTTGTAAGAACAGTGACTGGATTAGGGTCCACGCTAATGATCTTATTGTAACTTGATTACTTTTATAAAATGTCAATTTCCAACTAAGATTATATTCTGAGGCAGTAAGAGTTTAAGACTTTAATACATCTTTATTTGGGGGAGGGGGAGGGGACACAGTTCAACAAATGATACCACCTTTCCTGCCCACCATAATAGGACCAGGAGAGGCCAGAAAATGATAACAAATGTCACAACCCTCAAGAAACTTTTCCAAGGTGGGTATAGTGGTGCTGAGTGTAATCCCAGCACTTGGGAGGCTGAGGCAGAAGAATTGTGAGTTCAACAAGAGCCTATCTCAAAGAAGGGGGGGAAGAGAAAGAAGAGGCAGAGAAGGAACAAAGGGAAGGAGGAAGGGAAGGAGGGAGGGGGGGAAGGGAGGGAGGAGGAAGAAGAAGCTTTTCAAAAACCTTCTCAGGCAGGATTAGGCCCTTCTTGTTCTTGTCTCACAGTTACCAGGTCCAACCTGAGAATCATATTCCTACAGGACACCAAGTTGAGCCTTGGTCAGGGAAGAGCAGCTCAACAGAGAAAAAGTAGAAAAGGACTTTGAGTTCAGAGAACACCACAAGCAAAATGTACAGAGGCGTGAAAGAGGCCTGGCATGTGCAAGAAGCCCAAGGCAGGACCTAAGAGCACTGGAGAGCACTGGTCATGTTTGAGTTTTAATAAACTCTCAGATAGAAGTGCTAAAATGGAACCTTCTTGTGGTTGCAGAGTGGAGGTTTATCTAGCCCTGAAGTCCAGTCCTTTTCTGCTGTGTGAGAGAGTTAGACACAGTGATATCCAAGACTCATGCCAGTCCTGACATCTGCAATGACATTATCCTCTGTGCTACTGGCAATGGTACAGTATAGGTACAAGGCAGGGGAGCTTGGAAGCCCCTCTGCAGCAAGTGGCTCGGAAGGGGCCTCAGAACTGCATCCATCAAAGTCTGTGGGAATTACCTCCTCATCCCCTTCCTAAATGGGCATCCCAGCATGGGGGCAGCAGGAGTACAGCATGAGGAGTGAGGGATCATCTTAGGTGGATACCAATCTGCGGATTCCTCTTACTTCATCCCGCCAGACCCCTCCAGTCTTTTATGGCTGACACATCTCAGCTCTGGTATTTGCTTATGGGACCACAATTCCTGGCCAGGTCCACCCCGTCATATTAAGTTTCAGCACAAATAGTTTGACTTGGTCAGAGGTATGTGACTTAAAAATGGGGTCTCCACTCTTGGCCATCAGCATTTTGTTTGACAGGCTTGCATTCTTACTGGATCAATCAATAACTTCATACATCAAATGGCATTTAGGCTGCTGGGTATCCTTTGATCGTGGGCAGGGAGGACTCTCTCAAGCCTGGGGCCCTGGGAATAGAGTTCTGAGGAGGGGGCCCAGGCTGGATGTTCCAGCCCCACCCCACCCAGGATGGAGTGCTCAACCTGGAGGCACACTGGAGTGAGGGAGGGATCCTACAGAAGTAGCTTAGTCCAGGTTTTGCTATTGTCTTTCTCTTACTCCATGGGAATGATGTATTTGGAAACAAAGAAAAAAAAAACAAAGCTAAATTAAAAGAACCTGATACATTGATTTGGCTTGAAAGAAAAGATTGTATTTGAAAACAACAGATGGTGCTAACCAGTAACTGGGAGGAAAACCCAGTTAGAAAACCAAATTTCAGATTCCTACTGGCCACAGGTGGGTAATGTGCCCACACCTCCTTATCTCAGGAATTGGAAAGGCAAAACATGATCATCTGGGACTATAGTCAAAACACCCACCACCCGCCTTGTCAGAAGGATTGCCTGGTAAGTTCGTGGAGTGGGAAACCCCACTGGGATCTCCTCTTGCAGGCTCTTCTGTAATTCTGTGTGGTTTCTGAAATACCAACACTGAAGAAACTTTATCCTCTCACTTCCCATGCCTGGAATCCGCACTCCCCTGATGGGGGAGCTGGCAGCTGCTGGAGAAGGAGGTGCCTTGCATGGGACCTAATCCAAAATTCAGGGAAAGAAAGAGGAACTTCAGGATTCTTTAAGCCACTATTCTTGATATGAAGATGTTTTCTATCACTTCGTTTTTGCCTGGATAATCACTGTCCTTTCCTTTAAAAAGAAGAAAGAATGCTAGTGGATCCTCTCTTGTTGTTGTTGTTGTTAGGTGCCGTCGAGTCGGTATCCAACTCATAGCGACCCTCTGTACAACAGGGGAAACACTATTGTCAGTGCTTCTCTGCTGTTGATAGGGTTTTCAATGGCAGATTGATTTTTGGGAGGGGGTTGCCAGGTCCTTCTCCCAAGCCTACAGCTTCTGGTGTTCCCAGGCGGTCTCCCATCCAGGTACTAACCAGGCCCGACCCTGCTTAGCTTCCGAGATCTGACGGGATAGGATGCCACAGGGCTACAGCTCTATGTATTTCTTTATACAAACAAAAGCAAAAAAAAAAAAAAAAAAAAGAACCCCTCTTAGACAATAAGATTAGGATCAACAATTGTTTAGGAATCCTAAAGCATTTTTTTTTATCTTGCAACTCATAAATACGTGCTAAGCCACCAATTCTCCCTGTAGGTCTAAGGGCTTTGCTCCTAGTATGATCTGTGCATTGAAATTCTGAATTGTCTTTCACATAAATCACATTCAGGACACCTCACCCATGATGTTCAGTTTCAGTTTTTTAAAAAATGGAAATGTTGAAATTGGGTGTGGTTACGAACACCTGAAATCCCAGTGCTGGGGAGACTGGGGCAGGAGGATCATTATTTTGAGGCCAGCCTGGACTACATAGGAGAATTCTGTGAAAAGAAAAAGGAAGAGCCAGGCGCGGTGGCACACACCTGTAATCCCAGTGACTTGGGATCTGCATAATTTGGTGAAACCCTGTCTCAAAAAGTAAAAAAATGGGCTGAGGTTGCAGCTCAGTGGTACAGCACTCACAAAGCATGCAAGCACAAGGCCTGGGTTCAACCCCCAGTAATGCAAACAAAAAAAAGAAAAAGGAAAAGGAATGGAAAGTAGAAAGGGAGGGAGGGAGGGATGAAGGAAGGAAGGAAGGAAGGAAGGAAGGCAGGCAGGCAGGCAGGCAGGCAGGGAAGGAAGGAAAGAAGGAAAGAGTTAAAATACTTTTAAAGTCTTCCAGAGACGGCCAGGCATGGTAGCACA
>VMDO01028036.1:0-24505 GCA_007922755.1 Pedetes capensis
GGGGGACCCACCCCCAGGGGTTCTGATTTAGGAGGGCTCTGGGGAGGCCCCAAGAACGTGCATTCTAGCAAGGTCTCAGGGAATGTGGATGCTTAGGGTCTAGGGAGCACACGTGGAGAACCTCTGCCCTGATGTGTCCCAAAGCCTGCACTTTATAGGCCAGAGTCCTGAGACCCTCAAGGGAGAGGCCATGGCTGGAGCTCAGGTCAGTGACTCAGAGTGGAAAGTTAAATAAAAACAGGAGAAAAGGAGCCAAAGAAGGACATAGAGGTAGGGGAGAAAAGAAGGGAGAGATGGAGAGAGAAGGAGAAGGAAGGGGAGAAGGAAGGGAGAGAAAGAGAGAGAGGGAGAGGGGAAGGGAAGAAGGAAGAAAGGGAAGGAGGAAAGAAGGGAGGGAGGGAGGGAGGAAGGAATCAAGGGAGGCAGGGAGGGAGGGAGGGAGTAAGGGAGGAAGGGAGGGAGAGAGGAAACAATTCAATAGATGACTTTAACAGCAACAAAAGAAAACCTCACACATAACTCCATGAAGCCTGAGGTGTTGGGGAGGCCAACAGTTCCACCTGGGACGGGGAGTTTCTGGGCTTGAAGCTGTCCTGCGACCTCAGTTGTGGCCCCTGAGGGTGAGCTGCCTGCCAGCCAGTGTCACAGCAGCAACTCAGATGCCACTGACTGATGCTGGCACCCAGCAGACTCTGAGTCCACCAACCCCCGTCCTCTCACGGTGCTGCTGGTGGCTACGGAAGCTGCCTTGTGAGGAGCCCCAGAGTCTGCAGGAGCGGAGCGGCCCTCTTACGGAACTGGGCTGAGCATCTGACAGCGCGGGGCGCCTACTGAGTGACATCGTCCCACAGTATTCAGAGCATGAGTGATGGAGTGAGGACAAGAACAGTTGAATCCTACTTCGGACCTTTCCACTACCTGTCATCTTAACTGAGTCACCTGGTCCCTGGAAAGCTGAACCTTGTTAAACACAAGCGAGTTGGTGAGTTCTCGGGACTTTTCATGTTTTCTATTCCACTGATTTACCTTGTTTTGAGTTTCTCTGAATAGGGTCAAATAAACACCCCCATCTCTCCTTCGAGTTGGTGGAGTAAGAAAAGCTCAACTGAACAGATGTTTGTGACACAGGCATGTGACAGATGAGTACCAAATGTCCCAGAGCACAGGCGGCATCTCAAAGGCCCTCTGTTCAGCTTGGTGTGGACATGGGTTTCTATCATCAGCCCCTAAGGGTATTTTATACTGATCAGCATTCCAGAGTAGTTCAGCTGGCCGGTCCCTTCCCCACTCCCTGGGCTTTCCGGACACCCTGCCCTCTCCTGGGCCTCTTTCTTTCTCATTAACTGCTTCCCAGATCACATTGACAAAGACCATGGGAGGCAGGGCTCATCCTGGGTCGCTGCTTGTCTCTATGTTTTGTTATTGTTGTTATTAGGTGCTGTGGAGCCGGTTCCGACTCACAGTGGCCCTATGTACAACAGAACAAAACACCGTCCCACCCTGTGCCATGCCTGGCACTATTGCCAGTGCTGCTGTGCTAGTCTCTAACGAGCACTGAGATGAGGCTGAGGGGGCCAGAGTCCAGCCCCAGATCTGACACCTCACTAGAAAACTGGGTTCCAACATCCAACTTCCTGTCTGACATTCCCACTCATCCAATCAAATCCTGCCTGGCCAGAACTCTGCCTTCCTACTCCCTCCCTCTGGAATTAGCTCCTCTTTGCTTCCCAGCTCACTAAATGACTCGGGAATCCACCCAGCTCCTTAAGCCAAAAGACTCAGATTTCCATTCCCTTCTCTTCCCTTGGTTCCCACATGCAATCCGTGGGCAAATCCAGTGTCTGCACCTCGTCTCTCTACCTCTCATCTCCCTTCAGAACCCTTATTGCTGGGGACATCTCTTACCTGGTGACCCAAGGTGCTTATTGACACCTGTGTGCACCCTCTCTGACTACACAGTTTTGGTCCCTATACGGCAGGCACGAGGCGGGGTGAGGGGGATTAAAAGCAGAAAGCAGACTCCATCACATCCACTTTAAAACTCCACAATGAATGCAAAATGCAAGATGGAACTTTACGAAAACACAAAAAATCGGGGTATAACCCATGGTCGCATATGACTGTTGTTACATGTTGATTGAAATTCTTACTTTTTTTTCTTTTTTTCTTTTGTTCTGTCAATTGTTTAAGGGGCTGGGATTTAGCTCAGTTGGTAGAGTACCGCTCTCTACTCTCTGGGGCCCTGGGTTTGATCCTTAGCACTGCAAAAATGGGAGAAGGACAAGGCAATCCACTCCTGAAGCAATCCCAAAGCAATCAGCCATTGAAAACTCTATGTATGGCAGAGAAGCACAGACATAGAGCTGGGTAAGGCATAGAGTCGGGGAGTGCTTCATTCTGTTGTACACAGGGTTGCTATGAGTCAGACCCAACTGGACAGCACCTAACAACAACAACAACAACAGCAAAATGTTTAAGGAGATAGAAGTATAATACTGATTTGAGAGTTACATATGGACCTATCCATTGACTTACTGCTCTGTAACCAAGTGGCCAGTGGCACGTGGACATCAAAAATGACCACAGATCTCACTCAAGCTCACCACTGGCTGTGAAAAGGACCCAGAAATTGTGCCTCCCAGACCTCCCTGTACCTCTCTGGAAGTGGCAGGAATGCCCTTTCCTTCTTTAATTTTTTTCTCATACTTTGCAAATGCTCTACCACTGAGCTTCACCCCAACCCCCTTTTTATTTTGTTTTTATTATTTGTTATTTATTATTTTTATTTTTATTCTTTTTTGCAGTACTGGGGGTTGAACCCAAGGTCTTGGGCTTGCATGCTTTGCAAGTGGTGTACCACTGAGCTGTACCTCCAGCCCATTTTATTTATTTTTATTTTTATTTTATTTTTATTTTTATTTTTTTACATTTTGAGACAGGGTTTTGCTAAATTATGCAGACTGCCTCTGGTCTCAAACTTGCGATCCTCCTGCCTCAGCCCCCAGAGTTGCTGGGATCAGAGGCATGTGCCACCATGCCCCACTCCTAGGAATACTCTCTGGAATGAAAGTGTCAGGCCTGAGCTTCCCACACCTGCTGCATGAGCATCGGGGGTCTTTGGTTCTTTGCCTCCATCCCTCTGGGCTGCTTCTGGCCTGGAGGTAGCTGTTGCCCTGGATTACCCAACCTGGAATGAAGGAGGTGTGGGAGCAGCTGGGCCTCATTGGGGAGTGGTGGGGAGAAGTCTACACTGTCATCATAGAGTCATCTCCTTCCCCTTCACTGGGCCAGAGGGGCACTTCCTGCCTGGACCTGGTGTCCCAGTGGCCTCTCTGCTCCCAGCCTTCTCTCTCTCCTCTATGGCCCACTATTGTCTTTTTCCAAGGAAACATCCCTTCAACTCCAACAGCACAGACTATAAGGCAAAAATAATGACTCTAGCTGGGTGCGGTGCTGCACAGCTGTCATGCAGCAACTTGGGAGATGAAAGTAGAAGGATTGCAGGTTCAAGGCCAGAGGCAGCCTGTGTAACTAGGTGAGACCCTTTCTCAATTTTAAAAAATTAAAAAAGAGGTTGGGGGTGCAGCTTACTAGTAGACTACTCATCTAGCATGCATGAAGCCCTAGGTACCTTACAACAAAACAACAACAATAAAAAACATCAAACTTAATAATTTCTGATCAGTGAATGCTATGTTGGAGACAGTCAACAGGTAGATGACAGATTGGAAGAAAAAACCTACATCATCAAAGGACAATATGTCGCAGCCCCTTATGAACCAATATTTCCTTCTCATTGGCTCTCATTCTTAAATCTCAGTTCTGGAAGGGACGGAGAGGTATCATTTTCTTAATTCCTTTTGTATTTGCCGTAACCAGTGGAAGGCTTAGAGGAAGATGTCCTGTGTCTCTCTCATTCATAAAAGGCCATCTAACTGCTTTCCAATGCACACTTCTTTGATTAACAGTGATGTGGAGCAACTTTCCTTGTGATATTTTTAGCCTTGAGATTTTTCCTGTTTTGTGAAATGCTGGATTATGTACCTAGCCTATTCTTCCATTTCGCATCCTCTTTGTTCCTATGGAGTTGGAAGAGTGCCTTACATATTGTCCTGTGATACTGCAGTCTGTCATCTGCCTGTTGATGCTCTCCAACACAACCTTCAAAGATCAGAAATTATTAATTTTCATGTGATCAAATTCACTACTTTGGCCTTATAACTTGTGTTCTTGAAGTTTTATTTAGGAAGTCCTTCCTACACCTAAGCCTTTTCCACTTAACTTTATAGGCTTATCTTTCATATTTAAGCCTTTATTTATATTTATTTATTTACTCATTCATACATTCATGGTACTGGGTGGTTGAACTCCCTCATGCATGCTAGACAAGTATTCTACTATTGAATGGCACCCCCAGCCCCTTTTTTCATTTTTTCACCTTGAGACAGAGTTTCACTAAGTTACACAGGCTGCCTCTGGCTTCAAACTTGCGACCCTCATGCTTCGACCTCCTGAGTCGCCAGATTACAAGAGTCTGCCACCACACCCAGCCAGCCTTTGTTTTTAGCCTTTTTACGTGGTGTTTGGTATGGATCCAGTTTGATTTGTCTTTAGACACAAGTTTCCCCTACAGAGAAAGTTTCTGTACAGGAACTATTGATTTGCGGCTCTATCTTAATGTATATTAATCTCCTGCCACACAAAGTCGGCCTTAGAGTTCCCTGGCTGTGTTGTAGACCTATTTGCCTGTACTTCCCTCAAAACCATAATTTCCAATTACTGCAGGTCTGTGGTATACCTTAGTATCTGGCAAATTCAGTTCTCTGTACAGTGATGGTTATTTCTTTAAAGAGAGTATGTAACAGCTATTGCACCAAGTAGGAAGCAGCATAATAATCACAAGGATATATTCAAATATACAGTGGTCATTTGTTATTGTTGTTAATATCAATCATCTTGCTATAATATGGCGGTAAGTTGGTAAACAAATGATTGAACAAATGAATTCCACAAATGCATATTACCTGCCTATTCTTTACTAGCTGGCATTGTTCTAGAGGTTAGACATTAACAATGAACACAAAGGAACAGATTTTGGCTTCTTGGGTCTTACACTTGAGTGGTAAGAACTGAGATCATTCCCATCTGTCTCCCCCAGCCCAGTGTCTGGGGAATGCTTCTTCCCCCAGCATCTGGTAAAAGTCCCTTCTGGCTCCTGGAGTGAATGAATGCTTTAGGAGAAGAGAGTCAATCTCAACCTGCAAATAAATAAAATGCTGTCTCTCCTGGGCTTTGTAAGCAATCCAGATACATGACTTAATGTGCGCAAGATTTAATTTTGTAAAAAGTCAATGTATTTTGCTTGGGTGAAATAATAGGCCATTTCCTTTTCTACTCCAGGTTAGCCATGAGACTGACTGTGAATAAAGATCCAGAGAAATGATGATAAAATGATTGCTGCTATGAATCTTCTAAGTAGTAAAATCCAGTTGTTTTCATTATGCTTTTAATATTCAAGATGAAACTGTTCTGTGAAGAAAGCAATTTGGGACTAAAAGACAACTAGATGAATTTACCTCTGCCTGCTCCTTCTAATCCTGGTCTGAGGGGTTAACATCATAGTGGCTCCGTTCCTTTGGGGCTCATAAGGGCCAAGCTCAGACTTTCTGTTGGGAATTTCTCTCCAGCAGGCTCTTCCAGGCCCTGGGGGAGGGGGTGTCCCAAGGTGACTGGGGTCTTCATTCCCCAGACCCACCCCTGGGGGAGGCGGAGGGGTCATGAACACCTGCTGGCTGCACTTCTGCTTTGATCAGAAACAGTCCCCAAAAGCCAGGCTCAGACTGCCTCATGGGTCACAGCCCCTGAAGGTATCGGTGAGCTGGCCTGGGGGGGGACGGGGTGCCATGCTCCCAAGAGGTCTAGGTGGACAGAACTGGGAAGGGAGGGGAGTGAGAAAATCAGAGCTGTGCAGCCAGTGGTACCACCTAGCTGATCTCTTCAGTGTTCCTGAGAGGAGAGAGAAGCGTGGCTGGTGTTCCCGGCAGGTCCCACCACCAAAGAAACACCTCCTGGGGGACAGCTGGACCTGGGAGTGGGGGGCTCAGTGCAGCTACACACACAGGACACGTCTGCCGGCAAGGAGGGTCCAAGAATGCCAGCTTCCTTTGTGGAGCTGGGAACAGAGACCCAAGAGGGGTGGGCTGCCACTCCATAGCTGGGTGACGTGGAGCACACTTGGATTTCTCTGGGCCTCAGTTTCCTCTTTGTAAAGCAAGAAACAATGTTCGTACCTAACTCTCCAGGGCACAGACAGCGACAAATGCAGACACACGCCCCCCCCCCCAACATGGCGTCCAGGAACCTCTTCTGTGCCTGGCCGCTGGGTAGCCGCCCCCCCCCAACATGGCGTCCAGGAACCTCTTCTGTGCCTGGTCGCTGGGTAGCCCCCCCCAAACATGGCGTCCAGGAACCTCTTCTGTGCCTGGCCTCTGGGTAAACACGGTGACTTCCTCATCATGTGGAACCCCCAGGAGGCGGCTGTGAGGAAGGTGTCACATCCTCACTTCACCTAAGGCTCAGCTGAAGCTTGCTGAGCTTGCACCAGATGCAATGAGATTCAGCGCAGGGACCAGTACCATATTTATTTATTGAACCCTGCAGCATTCAGGGCTCTCCAGAGAAACAGAAGTAGTAGAAGTGCCTGTCTGTCTGTCTCTCCACCTGTCTGTCTATCTGTCTAATTTATTTTAAGGAAGTGGCACTAATAATTGTGGGGACTGGCAAGGTCAAATTCTATAGGGCAGCTGGGCAGACTGGAGGCCCAGGGAAGAAGTGATGTTGGAGCTAAGTCTGCAGATAGTGTGGAAGTCAGATTAACTTCTGTTTTGGGGGGAACTTAGGTTTTTCCTTTAGGGTCCTTGACTGATTGGCAGAGGGTCATCCCTCAGGGCTTCACTCCAAACAGACTGATCTGTGTGTGATCATATGTAAAAAGTACATTCACGGCAGCATTCAGATGTGTTTGACCAAATATCTGGGCATTATAGCCTAGGCTAGTCGAGCAGACACACAAAATTAACCATCATGGCAGATATGATAGTCAGACACGCCACTAGAGAGGACTAAGGAAAACAGGAAGGCACCGGTCCGCCATGAGCCAATGCTGTTCTATCACTTCCAGTTTTTATTCTTAATTAGATTTACACAGAGATTTCTTTCCAACACCACTCTTGGACAAACATGAAAAGAAAAAAATATAAGCAAAGTCAATGGGTAGAGACTTCCCAGAGGACCCTCAATCTCTGGTGCCTTATCGGTGACTACAGCTCCCTGGCTTCACGTATGCTGACTATGGAAGCATGGTGCAGCGGGAGGGAAGGCTTAGGTCCGCCCAAGTTGCCTCTGAGACATTCTTTCTTTTTTTCTTTTTCTTTTTTTCCTTCAATACTAGGGGGTTGAAATCAGGTTCTCACGCATGCTTCGCAAGTGCTCTACCGCTGAGCTGCATTTCCACTCCATTTTTTAACTTTTTAAGAAAATTTGAGACAGAGTCTCACTACATTATGCAGGTGGCCTTTGGCCTTGAATTCATGATCCTTCTGCCTCTGCCTCTCAAGTTGCTGGGATTACAGTCAGGCACCACTAATGCCTGGTTTGAGATATTATTTCAAACTGCCAACCCTCCCCTGCAAGCTGGGTGAGTGGTGGTGTCCTGCTCAGGGTGGGCTGAGTGGTCTTTCTTACATATGTTGTTGTTGTTGTTGTTAGATGCTGTCAAGTCATGTCCCACATAGTGACCCTCATAGGGTTTTCAATGGCTGATTGTTTCTGGATTGCCTCGAGAGTGGATTGCCGCGTCCTTCTCCCATTTTTGGGGTGCTAGGAATCGAACCCGGGATCTCAGAGAGCAGAGCTGAACTCTACCAACTGAGCTAAATCCAAGCCCACTTTTTTACATATAGCTTTTAAAAATGAGGGCTGGGATTTAGCTCAGTTGGTAGAGCGCTGCGCTGCAGTCTCTGAGGTCCCGAGTTCAATTCCAAGCACCGCAAAAATGGGAGAAGGACCTGGCAATCCACTCCCAATGCAATCCTGAAATAATCAGCCATTGAAAATCCTATGAGGGTCGCTATGAGTCGGATACCGACTCAACGGCACCTAACAACAACAACTAACATTTACAAATGAACACAAATCCTCCTCCTCATAGGTACTTTCCTTCCTTGGGATCCTCCTCCTCCTTGTAGGGACTTTCCTTCCTTGGGATCCATAAAGCCACAGATGTGGACTGGAAATGTAGACTTGGGGGCCGCTTCTCAGTGATGAATACTTATTCCATCAACAGCAGATCTAAGCACCACTGCTGGGTGCTTAGAGAAACCCAGAAGTTTCTCTCTAGAGAGCAAAGTCAAGTGTGAATCTCCTGAACACGTATTCACCTGCAATCAAACAACCCATGCAAAGGGACAACACCATGAAGAGTCTCCCCATGTACAGCTTAAATGACCAGCCAGGACCACCCCTGGTCTTTGGTGGTGGTACAGCTCACCACTATTAGGGGATGTATAATGTAGGAGAGCCTGAGCCATACCACTGTAGCGTCCGACCCCATCAGATCTCAGAAGCTAAGCAGGGTCGGGCTTGGTTAGTACTTGGATGGGAGACTGCCTGTGAACACCAGGTGTTGAAGGCTTGGGAGAAGGACTTGACAACCCCAAAATCTATCCCCCATTGAAAATCCTATGAATAGCAGAGAAGCACTGACAATAGTGTTTCACCTGTTGCATGTAGGGTCGCTATGAGTCGGACACCAACTTGATGGTACCTAACAACAACAAGGAGTAAGGTAGCCTGTAGCCCTGGAGCATTATGAGGGCTATGAGGCAGTGTAAAGTGCAGAGCAGGGCATCAGGCCCAAGCACTGACTTCCCCTTTCCCACTGCACCAAAGCATCAAGGAAGAACCGAAACTTCATGGAGGCTGACCAGGGTAAGTTGCTCTGACACCCTCCATGCTTGGAGGAGACTGTGTGTTCTGATGGTGGGGCTGGCTGAGCTGGAGGGGTCAGAGGGCAGAGGACCCCATGCAGAGGAGCTATGCAACTGCCTGGGAGAACCTTTACCTGAGCAGAGAAAATAAACGCACAGGTCCTAAGCCAGGTAGGGTCAGATGTGGTGGGCTGATTGCTCAAACAGAATACAGGCCAGTGTGGCTGTGGTGGATCCAGCCAAAAGCAGGCAGAGAGAGAGAGGCACCTGGCCAGAAGGAGAGGGCCTGGCCGCATCAGCCTGCAGGCCCCAGACAGAGCACACCTTTCCTCTGATCCAGACGGCAGACCCTGAACCATCCATCTTTATTCTCAATGTGCAGCTGAGGAAACACTCTCCAAGAAGGAAGCAAGATTGTCCACCACGAGGCTCTAACAGACGGGCTTGGGGCCATGTGATGGGTTGAATGTCTGTGTCCCTCAAAATTCATGTAGTAAAGCTCTAACCTTCAATATGATGTATTTGGAGGTGGGGCCTTTGGGGTGTGATTAATTTTAGATGAAGTCATGAGGGTGGGGCCTCTATGATAGAATTAGTGCCCTTACAAGAAGGGAAGATCTCTCTCCTATGTGCGTGCACGGAAGACAGGCCACACAGAAAGAGAGAAGGCATCCACCTGCAAGGCTACAAATGGAGCCTCTCCAGACACTGAATCCACCTCCACCTTGACCTTGGACTTCCAGCCCCCCAGAACTGAGAGGAATAAATGCCTGCTATTTAAGCCACCCATCTGTGTTATTCCTTTATGGCAGACTGAACTCACTGAGACAGGCAGGAATCTAGATCCCTCTGGCTTACACTTCGTTTTTCCCAAAGGTGGCTGCTGCTTAACCCACAATGTGGGGCTTCCCTTCAGCCAAGGGGTAAAGGGCTCAAGGAGGCCGGAGGGCTGAAGACACAGGTGGAGCTCCAGGGAGCCCAGGATCCCTTCAAGAGCAATCCAAACTTTCCGTCAGGTTAACGCCCACACCCACATTAAACTCTACCACAGAAACCACACCTTCCTCACAGAAGCAACGAGGGTGTTTATTACACCAGGGAGTGAGCTGGCTGGCACAAGGTTATGATTCAGACAGAGATCTGGCACCATGTTAGGAGTACACATTCCATTGTCCTATTTGCGGCTGGATGATTATTCATAACACAAGGCACTCTGTACACTGAAAACCCTTCCTGGCAGAGGGACCCAGAAGCCTCCTGGGACTATCCACATGCCAAATGGAGGTTTCTGGCATCCGAGCACAAGGGGCTCCCTCTTGCTGATGATACAAGACTGATGAGGACTTTTAGGGTCTGCTGAGCACAGTAATAGCATTGGTGACATTTACTCTCCACAATACGCTTGCCACACTTATGTCAAGTCATCCTTAGGACACTGTGTGGCAGATAATGAGCAGCTCCACTTTACAGATGAAAAAGTTGAGAATGAGAGTGATAAAGTTACTTACTCAAAGGAAAACAGATAGAAAGTGATAGAAAGATGACTTAAATCCAAGTCCATGGTCCATGTCTTCCCAAGACCATCCACCCATCATCCACACATCCATCTATCACCCACCTGTCCACCTATCCTACCATCCATCCACTCGCCCATCCATCCACCGACCCATACATCCTTCCATCCATCATCCAGCCACCCCCATACCAATACATCCATCTATCTATCCATCCATCTATCCACCTACATATTTCCATCCATCCACCCACATATCTTTCCATCCTTCCATCTGTCCACCCATCCATCCATCTAACCCACCCATCCACCCATCCATACACTCATCCATCCATCCTTCTATTCACACATCTTTCCATCCATCCACCCACCCATCCACCCATATATCTGTCTATCCACCCATTCATCCATTCATCTGCTCACTCATCCTTCCATCTGTCCATCTATCCAATCCATCCATCCATCCATCTGCTCACTCATCCTTCCATCTGTCCATCCATCCAATCCATCCATCCATCTGCTCACTCATCCTTCCATCTGTCCATCCATCCAATCCATCCATCTATCCATCCATCCCATTCATTCACCCACCCATCCCTCCATATATTCACCTGTCCTTCCATCCACCCTTCCACCCACACATACATCTATCCATCCACTCATCTATCCATCCTCCACCCACACATCTATCCATCCATCCATCCTCCACTCACAAATCTATCCATCCACGTACACATCCATCCATCCACTGGTCCACTGATCCTCCCACACACCCTCTGCATTGTTAGGATATTCAGCACTGCAGTCCACTACATCAAGGACATGAAGCTGACCAAGGAAACACATAGGTGTGTCCCTGTTGTCATCAAGGATCAAACCCAGGGAATCCAGCAAAAGGGGTGGAGATAGGCTCATAAAGGGGCGGGGTAGAGGAGGAAGAACTGAGTCCCAAGCACATGCCTGAGCCAAGCACCACCTCCCACCAGGACAGCAGGGGCAGGCCTACCTTATTCTTTGCCAGAGCCCGGCAGCTTTCCACCTCCAGTGGGAAGATCCCTCTCGCAGCACACAAGGACTCCTGTTCTTTGAATATACTCGTAAAACAATCAGTGCTTCCCATTACTCAGCTCCCAGCCTAGACGCGGAGCCCTGCCCAGTGCAGCCTGAGCTGAACGAGAACAGCCAAGGCTGGCTGCTCCTGTGCAGTCCCTGCCAGCCCCTTGATCCTGCATAGACTACTCCTGTGCCTGAATCAATGCTCTTTTCCCTTTCCCCTTTACACCTGGAAATAATAGTCACTCCCTCGAGGAAGCCTACTGAGGTTGCCCATATGGCTCTGTCTCTCCTTGTGCAGTCATTATTTTAAAACCCAGGATACTCATTCCTACCAACCTGGGGTCGGGGGACACAAGTGGGCAGATGTTGTATATTTTGTTCATCAGAGTGTCCCGTTATTTTAGCTAAGGACCTTAGGAGAGGACAGGGTGAAGGACACACAGAGAGATGGACAGGTATTCCCGGAAGAAGCTCCCTATCTGGGCAGCTGTACCCTGGCTGCCCCAGATGTGGGTGGAGAAGAGCAAGGAAAGGTTGTAAGTGCCATGCGCAGGGACAGAGAACGGGGCCGGGATCACCATGGGGCGGCTCGCGTGGCACCATGTCTGCTCCTAGGCCAGGAGACCCAGAGGCTGGCCTGCACGCTTGGACCTGAGGCTCAGTCAGATAGGTCCACTGCCGTGCAGCTCGGGAGTCTGCCTCCCTGTGCCAGGTTCTCCGTGGTCCAGGGTCTCAGGGCCCCCACGTGCTCCGTGGCTCACTGCGTTCCCAGAGGCCATTAGGAAACAGGTTCAGGACCCAGCAATGCAGCAGGAAAGGACAGAGCAGCCAGATCCCCCATGGCCTCCATGGCTGGTCACTAGGGCAGGTGGCCCCTGTCACTCCCAGCGGCAGCCCAGGCCCTCTGAAGGCTGCCCTGAGGTCCCCTGCTCCACCTGTATGGAGATCTCGGTCCAGCTTCCCCTCAGAGCCACCAAAGCTTCTCGTCCCCAGAAGCCGGAGCAGAGAGGCAGGGCAGGTACCAGCGCGCCACGGAAAATGAGGCTGAGGGTTGGTCTGAGTTCTTCTAAGGCCCTGGACCAGCAGATGGCTGAGCTCTTTGTCAGCTTCTGCTGACATCAGCCAGAACGTGCACAAATGGACCAGTCCTTCCTCAAGATGACCTGGAGCCCCAGCCATGTACACAGCCATCCTCAGGAGCCCGCAAACCCCAGACAGTCCCCCCAGGGACCCCAGACAGGGAATCTCAGGGTCTCTACCAGCTGAGCCAGAAACAACTAAAGAACAAACACGCACACATTAATGCAAAGCGCTGCCCAGCAGCCTCGCTGTACAAAAGCACAGGATCGCATTTCCAGCAATCGTCTGGAAAGCAGATACCACCAGAAACTCCATGCTGCAGTCAGTTTTCCTAACGAACAATCACCACGAAAAACAAGTGAGCAGCTGGGGGCCGCTGCGCCCAGCTGCCTCAGCCAGGCCAGCGAGGGGGATGTCAGCCCCCATCTGGGGGCATGATCTTGAAGGCTCTAAACTGCATTTTTGCAGCAAGTGAAACATTTTAAAGTATCTACTCTTAAACAAATTCTAGAGAAAAAAATCACCTACTTTGTGAGTGCTAAGATTTTTCTGAGGGCTGGGGTTTAGCTCGGTTGTGACAGTGTTTGCCGGCTCTTAAGGCTGTGGGTTCCATCTCCAGCACCGCAAAAAATGGGACAAGGACCTGGCAGCCCATTCCTGAAACAATCCTGAAACAATTAGCCAACAAAAACCTTCTGAATAGCAGAGAAGCACTGACGTAATGCTGGGCATGGCACAGTGTTGGGGAGTGTCTCATTGTGTTGTACACAGGGTTGCTGTGAGTTAGACTTAACTCTACAGCACCTAACAATAATAATAAGAAGATTTTTCGGAGGATCAATTGTGTTGTGTGAATGTGAGTTTGGGCATGCAGAAGAGAAATCAGGACGGGTTTAAATCTTGAATCTATGATTTATGACTGATGTTTTTATATAAGTAAATAACATTTATATTATAATTATGCTTGCAGCTGTAGCACTGTGGCCTCTGATCCTGTCAGATCTTGGAAACTAAGCAGGATTAGGCCTGGTTAGTACTTGGATGGGAGACCACCTGGGAACACCAGATGCTGTAGGCTTGGGAGAAGGACCCGGCAACCCACTCCCAAAAATCAATCTGCCATTGAAAACCCTATGAATAGCAGAGAAGCACTGACAATAGTGTTTCGTCTGTTGTATGTAGGGTTGCTATGGGTTGGATACCGACTTGACGGTACCTAACAACTACAACAACAAATGCATAAAATTGTATTGTAATACATACATTATCTATACACATGTCTTTGTGTGTATATGCGCACACACATATACCCAGGTGAATATATGCCAATATGTGTGTGTACATATTTATACCTCCAAAAAGCTGTCACCCACATAGGGTAGGTTCAGGAGTCACTAAGTATGTGTGTCTATGGATTATACACAAGTGACACTCTTTACTATCACAGAAGCTGTGTGTGCTAACAGTGTCCTTTTCTTCATTTTGCTATGGCTCTATATGAAACTGGAAGCAATTATCATAATATGTAACCTCATATTATACTTGACTATTCAGATATTCACATTCGAAGTAAATTTATGGAGTCAACTTGATGCTAAATTTCAGTTCTGCTATGGCACATTTGAGACAGGAGATTAAGCATGCTGTGAGGTACACTTATATTACATGTTTTTTGATAAATTGGCTTATTTTACAGAAAAAAATGAAATAAAGTCATAATTATTTTCCTTTTTACTCTTTGTTGTTAGGTGCTGTCGAGTCAAGTCCGACTGATAGTTTTGGGATTACCTTGGGAGTGGATTGCCACGTCCTTCTCCCATTTTTGTGGTGCTGGGAATTGAACTCAGGACCTCAGAGACTGCAGTGCAGTGCTGTACCAACTGAGCTAAATCCCAGCCCCTTTTACTCCTTTGTTGTTGTGTTAGGTGCCCTAGAGTCGGTATCGGACTCATAGCGACCCTCATAGGGTTTTCAATGGCTGCCTGTTTTGGGATTGCCTTGGGAGTGGATTGCCAGGTCCTTCTCCCATTTTTGCGGTGCTGGGAATTAAACTCGGGACCTCAGAGACTGCAGCACAGCGCTCTACCAACTGAGCTAAATCCCAGCCCTTTAGGGAGGTAATTACTGTCTCTTCATACAAAATCACAAGGATCACAAGGATGAATTCAGGTCAAATTTTTGTTTGTTTTGTTTTGTTTTTTGATTCCTTTTCTTTTCTTTCTTTTTTTTTTTTTTTTGTTGCACTAGGGGTTGAACCCAGGGCCTCCCACTTGCACGCTCTGCAAGTGCTGGACCACTGAGCTACACCCTGGCCTAATTTTTTACTTTTTGAGACAGGGTCTCACTAAGTTATGCAGACTGCCTCTGGTCTCGAACTTGCGATCCTCCTGCCTCTGCCTCCCGAGCTGCTGGGGTTACAGGCGTGTGCCACTGCACCCAGCTGTTTTTTGATTTCTGAGTCAGGGTCTCACTGTGTCGCCCAGGCTGGCCTTGAACTCAGGGTCCCCCTGCCCCTGGGATTGCAAGCGAGTACCCCCAGGTCGCGCTCAGGGCAAATTTTTCAGGCGTGAATTCAGCCTGGATGGGAAGCCGGTGTCAATGCCGTGGGGGTCTGTCAGGCTTCACAGTGTTCTGGAGGGAGGGGGCCCTGGGAATCACAATCAGGAAGCTCTTTCCCAGGCTGCTGCGGGCCTCCTGCTGACCTGTTTTGCCAAGGCAGGGAAGGACCAACAGACAGGTCTATCCGTTTATTTTTGTGGGTGAGACTTTCCTTAAGCAGAGCATTCCCAGCCAAATGAAATTAATACGGCTGAAAGCTACCGATGGGCATAACCAAAAATCCCACTGTGGAGGAGGAGACAGAAGCTCACAGTGGACTACATCACCAGGCCTTTCAGCGGCAAATGGCAGACTATAAATTCATCGGCCACAAAGCGTTTTGCTTCTATGTCACACTGTCTGCCTGGCTCAGGACACAGGAATAAAACATTTCCTCACATCCGTCTGTGTCATTTCAAAATCCTTAAGTGAACTGTAAAAAAACAAAAAACAAAAAACAACCAAAAACAAAAGGTCATTTACTAACATGTCATTTTCCTTTCACTTGTTCTCCATTCACAAAATAGTCCTTAAAAATCACACTGTGTTTGAGGCTTGCTACTTATTGTCCCTAGGACACTGGCCGCTCAGATGCCCCTGCAAACGCACCGCCCACACACCCTTCTGTGCATAGTGACAAGACGGCTAAGGACACTGGGGGAAGCCAAAGCGCTTCTTGAGAATGCCACCTTGTCCCTCAGCTGGAGGGAGCTCCGAATGGAGCAAAAAACCCACTTCTTTTCCATATGGGCTGCGGAGCCTGTGCTGAAGTCACAGCCGATTAATTATAACTTGAGATGGGCCATCTGCCGCCCATCACCCCATTCCCAGGGAGCCTCCATGGCTGGAGTGAGTCACACGGGTGCCTTTCACTGGAACCAGGGAGAGCGAGGCTCTTCTGCAGGTGACCTCAGAGGTCCAGGCGGGTCCAAGTCCAGGAGAAAAGGCAGTGGAGGCTCAGAGAGGCTGGATAACAGCCCAGCACAGAGGAGGAGGAGGAGGAGGAATGCGTTCTAGGGTTCCAGCCGCAGAAAGGTGATCTTGGCCCACAACAATTTATGATGTATTTCAGAAAACCGAGGGCGATCTGAGGTTCCCAACACACAGAAACCATAGAGGTTCAAAGAAAGGAAATGCTAATTACCCTGACTGGATTATGACACACTGTACACACGTAGTGAACGATCACACTGTACCCCATACTGACGTTCAAGTATTATGTGTCAACAAGAAAACGAAATTGAACCTGGGTGCCATGGCGCGTACCTGTCACCTCAGCGACTCCGAAGGCTGAGGCAGGAGGATCTCGCCTATGAGACCAGAGGCAGCCTGTGCAACTTAGCGAGACCTCGTCTCAAAATAAAACCTAAGAAAGGTGCTGGGGTGCATTTCAGTGGTAGAGAACTTGTCTGGCATGCCTGAGGGCCTGGTTTCAACCCCCCAGTCCTAAGAGAACTTTCTAGTTAATTTTTTTTAAATGTATTACAGAATAAGCAAGGAGTCCAACCCAGAGTGGCACAGTGTGGCTGGATTTGCCTGCTTCAGAAGCCTGAAATTTCCTCATAGTTAAGAAGGGGATGATAGAGGTGACAAGCTCAATCCCCTTGTGGGGGATAACTCAGAAGCTCCCCCACTCTACACTGGACTACAGTGTAAGCGGGGCAGGAGATGAAATGCATCCTGCCTTGCCTGCAGCCATTCAGCGTAATTGAATTTCAGTGCAGTATGGGGGGGTCACAGCCCTCTTCCCACTTTTGTGCTGCTACTCAAGTACATCTGACAAAAGCCCCCTGGGTACAGCCTTTAAGCACAGATGTGGATCTTGCTTCCAGGGTTGATCTGACCCCTGATTTAGAATCCCCAGGGAGGGACCCAGGAACCTCTCCCCAGATCTGGAAGCTCACAGCTGGCTCCCGGCTCCTCCCTGCGCATCTGCCCTGTGACTACGACCGGGCTCCTTTCACCCCGTCCGCAGGACCTCAGGGTGCAGCCCCGATGGGGTCTGGGCATTGCTGACGCGTGCTCTTATTGTCACCTGGCATCTTGGGGTTAAAATGGAGAGCAGGGCAGAGCTGAGAAACTGAGACCTGTTCATGCTGGGCTGGGGTGGAGGGGGGCGGCAAGGAGCCCAAGCCCAGCCATTCCTGAGTCTCCACCCAGAGGGGGTGTCCTGGGGGTGGTTCCACGAACACTGTCCCACCATGGCTGGAAACGGCCTGTGGATGCATCGGTCACAAGGGACAACAACAAGGCGCTTCAAGCTGACTCATTTGAAAAGCCACATCCAGTGTTGGTGCAGACCACCCTGGAGGGGGCGCTACCAAGCTCTCTCTGTGATGGCGCTCTGGGAGAGGCGCTCACAGCACGCACAGAAGTGACCGCTGCCGAAATCATGTATGTGACCTGCAACAATCGGCCCAGGCGCTGCGTCCGGGGGCAGGGGAGAAGCCAGGCAGCGGAGAGCAGCTGTGTGCAGAGGCGTCTGAGCCAGCTGCGCATGCTGAGCAAAGAGCGACCAGGAGCTGCCCTGGACTTGTCCTGCCTGCCTGACGTATGGGGACCCCCGAGGAGGCTGAGTTAGCTTCCCAAGGGACCCAGGGTCAGGTGGAAGGCAGGAGGGTGGCCCTGGAGGCCCCACTGGCCCAGGGGCCACTATGTGCACAGGAGAAGTGCTCAGCCTGGTGTACTGGGAACAGAGAAAGACTGCCGATGCCCAGGCCCCCTGGGAACCTGGAGAAGGCAGACCGAGCAGCTGTGACCTGCACCAGGCCGGGCACAGGACAGGCCTGGCATCCTCCTGGCTGTTCCTGCTGCCCACCGAGTGTCTGGGGCACCATCCACCCCAAAGAGCCCTGCTTTCAGAAAGGGACAAAACACATGCCTGAGCTGGTGTCTGGTCAGCCGGTGCTCCCCACATGTGTGCACTGCCTCTGGCTCTCTCACGTGGGCACTAACTTCCCCTGCCCGTGCAGGCAGAGGACCCCAGAGAACATGGCAATGTCACCTTTAAAGGCAGACACGTGACTTATTAAAAGGTCACCTGTCTGGAGAGAGACATGTGTAGGAATGGAAAGTTTTATATCTGGCAAAATCCAGGACCCAATGATGTCACTCTGCATGACATCACAGCCAATTCCTTTCCTTTGGTCGAAATGAGCATAAAGAATAGGGGGGAGAAGGGAGCTTCTCAGCCCCAGGGCCCGCCTGGCTCCCTGGCTCCCCTCATCAAGGCTGACAGCTCAGAGACAGCTGGAGGTTTCTTGAGATCTCTTTCCTCTAAAACCAAACAGCAGGGACAACAAATAACCACATGCAATCCACTAACACAAATCAAGGAAAATTCCCTCTGGGCAACCAAGAACGGGAAGAGAAAGTCAGATGAACGTTTCCAAAGCTCGCTCTGATTTCGCAAAATTGCCCACCACGGTGCCAGGCACGGTGGCTCATGCCTACAATCCCAGCAACTTGGGAGGTGGAGGCAGTAGGATCTTGAGTTCGAGGCCAGAGGCAGCCTGCATAACTTAGTGAGACCCTGTCTCAAGAAAAAAAATGGGCTGGGTGTGCAGTGCTCTGGGTTCAATCCCCCAGTACCCCCCCCCCAAAAAAAAAAAAGCCCACAACATTATCTACATTTTTTTTTTCAGTACTGGGGGTTGAACCCAAGGCCTCGCACCTACATGCTCTGCAAGTGCTGGACCACGGAGCTGCACCCCTGGCCCATTTTTTTTTTTACTTTTTTTTGAGATAGGGTCTCACTAAGTTACGCAGATTGCCTCTGGTCTTGAACCTGCGATTCTCCTGCCTCCGCCTCCCGAGCTGCTGGGACTACAGGTGTGTGCCACTGTGCCCGGCAACATTATCTAAATTTTAAGAAGGTTTCTATATGGAAATAAAACAAAAATTTTTAGTTGTTGTTGTTAGGTGCTGTCGAGTTGGTATCCAACTCATAGCGACCCTCATAGGGTTTTCAATGGCTGACTGTTTCGGGATTGCCTTGGGAGTGGATTGCCAGGTCCTTCTCCCATTTTTATGGTGCTGGGAATCAAACTCAGGACCTCAGAGACTGCAGCGCAGCGCTCTACCAACTGAGCTAAATCCCAGCCCCAAAATTTTTAGAGATATGGACATTTCCTATAAATTTAGGAATTACATCCCAAGTAATCGTGATCACAGTAATAAAACTGCACGTGACTTTATGCAAAACTCTTGTTAAGTTTCCAGCCCCTAGACCCCATGCGGTTCATTCAGTCCAAGGACTGAGATAATTTTCCAGTGTTAGGAGTTCAGGTAAGACTTTTTTGCTGGTATTAACACAAATTTTCTGGGTCTCGTTGAATCTGGAAAGCACGTGGCTCCTCTTGCAGTGATTGGTGCCTCTCTGGACTGGAGTTTTTCCCTGGAGTCTCATTTATGTGTCTTCCAGGAGTTTAAAGCAGCACATTTGCACCAGCGAGAGATTTTTCTCATGAATCAGTAAGTCTGTCAATTTTACCAGCGACGCATCTAAGAGACAATCTCAGCCAACCTCTTATACATGCTGGAAAATGAAGTCAAGCTGGATTTAGCCTGTTTAGGGCACTGACCCACGCATTGGAGGGTTCTGTGATTTAAAAAGATCTATTAAAATTATTAAACTCTATCCTCCCATGGTGACCTTCCTGGAGGGCTTAGCAAGCGGCAGCACAGCCCAGGCGCACCCGAAGTGACCACCAGAGATTCCCAGCGCCAAGGCTGAGCGCTCCATCCTCACCCACTGTCTCTCCTTCAAATGCCACAGCCTCAGCCTCCCGTCCTAGGCTCACAAACAGAAAACAGTTCCTATTGCTAAAGAGAGAGAATTTATCAAAGTGTTTTCAGCAGACACGACCAAAGAACATCCAATAATCCCCTAGCGGTGAGCTAAACCTAGACAGGAAGTCTCTCCCTGGAAAGGAGATGGGGCCACTCTAGACTGTCCAAGGGAAGGCAGCACCGAGCAGGTGGCCGGAAACCTGCAAGATGAGGCTGCAGGGTACCTAGGGTGCTGCCCCTGTCTCAGTCTTTACCCCATTTCCCATCATCACAGGGGCAGGTGTTTGTTCGCATTTCCAAGAAGTCTGGATGGCCGCTGGGCCCAGGCCCACCCAGCCCCTTTCCTCTCTTTTACTTCCAGATCTCCCAAGATTCTGGGCCAATTCAATTCAATCACCCTTTATTTTCCGGTTCCTGTGTGCCAGGCATGGGAGAAGGACAGGCGGTCCCCTATCCAAGTACTAACCAGGCCCATCCCTGCTTAGCTTCCGAGATCTGATGGGATTGAATGCCACAGCAATACAGCTGCAGGCCCCATGAAATCATGTTGCTGTTGTCAGGTGCCTTGGAGTTGTGTCTGACTCATAGGGACCCTCATAGGGTTTTCAATGGCTGATTGTTTCGGGATTGCCTCGAGAGTGGATTGTCACATCCTTCCCCCATATTTGTGGTGCTGGGAATTGAACTCGGGACCTCAGAGACTGCAGAGCAGCGCTCTACCAACTGAGCTAAACCCCAGCCCCTCGTGAAATCATAGACCTAAAATAAATACACAAATGACTAAATAAAAATACATCGGAGAGAATGACGGGCCCCTTTCAGCCTGTTGATAATCTTAAACTCCATGTATTGTCACCTGAACTCTTCCCAGGAATTTAGGGGAAATCAGTCAGTTAAGAGAGCCTCTGGTCACAAGACACTGTTTTTCTATTAAATGATCCAGCCTATTGGTGCCATTTTTCATTTGTCAAAGTTGTTGACATCTCTGGGCACATGGTACCTTTACATAGAGAAGGGGCTGGAACAGAGAGAATCTAAGCATATACTGTGTTGTTACCCCACTGAGCTAATAAATGCATATGGGTGATCAGGTAAAGTTTTATACAAAGTAGAAGATAAAGGAGGAGGAGGAAAGGAGGACGGGGACGGAGGGGGGAAGGAGGAGAAGAGGAAGAAGAATCCTTCAAATGTTCTTCACAAAATTTCAATGAAAACCATTCACAAACAGCCAAAGCGTCAGAAACTGCCCAGGTAAAGCAGTGACAAAGCCAAGCCACTTCCTGCTGGAGCGAGACCCTGCCTTTCTGCTCCACGAGCTCTTCCGAAACAGAGTCCGACCTGGGAAATGACGCCTGCTCTGTGTTCCCAGCACAGACCCCGTCCTGGTGAGCACTTTCAGGAGCACCAGCCAAGGCACCCTCAGAAAACAGCCTCTGTGGAAGCAGGAGGAAGCTCACTTGGAGGCCCAGTCTGGGCGAGGGCTGCTTCCACCTCCTTTTGGGTAAGTCCTTGTTGGTCCCAGCCTTGGGGACACCATGTACATTTACCTAGGACTTACTTACTTTATGTATTCATTCAATTCAATTCATTCATTCATTCATTTTAAAGATATGGTCTCTCTGTGAAGCCCAGGCTGGCCTCGAACCACTCATCCTCCTGCCTCGGCCTCCCAAAGGCTGGGATTACAGGCCAGTACCACCCTGCCTGGCTGCGCTTCCCTTTCACGGATGCCACCATCTCTACTTTGCCCTCCTGACAGGAGGCTCTCTACAGATGCAGCAGAGCCTGGCTAAAAATCCTATTGCTGTTATGGGCCGAACTGTGTACTCCTTCAAATCTTTATGTTGAAGCCTTAACCCCCCAGTGTGGCTGTATTTGGAGATGACATGTTTAAGGAGGCACCTGAGGTAAATGAGGTCATAAGGCTGGGGCCCTAAACCAATACAGTTAGTGTCCTTATAAGAAGAGGAAGAGACACCAGAGATCACCCTTTCTCCACATGTGCACAGGGAAGAGATCACTCGAGTACACAGGGGAGGAAGTGAATGTGCGAGACAAGCAGAGGGGCCTCCCAGACCCCAGCCCTGCACACACCTGCACCTGGTACTTCCAGCCTCCAGAGCTATGAGGAAATAAATGGCTGCTGTTTAGGGCACCCAGCCTGGAGAGCTCTGTTATAGTAACCTAGGCAGATCAAGACGACCACTCCAACAGGTAACGTCAGCATCCTGGTCTGGTGCTGCAATCCGACATCTTGGTAATGGCTCTGGAGTAATCTTTGCAGGCTGGCTGCTCCCAGGACCAAGCCACCCACTTCTAGAATCCTCCCTGACAGCCAATATCTCTGGGCTCTGTAGAGTCAGCCAGCTCAGACATTCATGCCTGGGAGGCTCTGACCCTCAAGGACACCCAGCAGGTAGAAGCCCAACATTCTTTGATGGGGAAACCCCAGAACCAATGAGGCATGAAGCCAAACTATGGAGGGCTTGGGCCACATGCGTGTGGACGTAGATGCCTCCTAGTGGGCGGGGAAGGCCGGCAATCGGAGCATTGTGCACAGACCAGGCATTGTAGAGGGCGGCCCGATTCCACCTCCCGACTCAGGTCTGACCATTAAGGGCAATTCAGATTACACTGGGTGGAAAAGATGATCTTACCTCTGGCTAGGGAATGACAGTGATGGCCACAGGTGAGGGCAAGAGGGACGCAAAGAGGACGACAGAGGATGGGATGGGCTGGGAGTGAATTACCGGGGTCTTCTGGCTGATCTGATGCATCTGTGTAGGCACACGTGTCTTTGGCATGGTGTGGATGTGTGCCAGGACAGGAACACCTGTGGGGGCTACAGGGGTCTATGTGGTGGAGATGTGGGGTGCATGTGTCTGGGCATGTGGGGGCACTGTGTGTGGACCTGTGATCGCGGCATGTCCTGTGTGGCAGGGCTTGTGTGTGTGCATGGCTGTCACATGCACGTGTGCACACATGGCGTGAGTGGCATTTGCGGTGTGGGGGTGGCACAGTGGACTGGCCTGAACATGTGTGTGTAAATGCGTGCAGCTGTGCATTGTGTGTGTGTGCTTTGCATACTTGTGGTGCACGTGCGTGGGGCACAGAGAGGGAGCCAGAAGCTGCCGGGGTAATGGGCGCCAGCTCCCAGGGCCCCAGGTGCTGCTGCATGGTGGCCCCAAGGTGCCTTCCTCTCCCCTCACCATGCAGCCTGTGGTCCTCGATTCACAGACACATGTGGAGGCCCCTGAGGGCCCCCGAGCCCGGGGCTGGGAGCTGCCCAGGGGCCCCGCAGGCATCCACAACAGCACCCCACGGTCCCTGGACAATTCGTTCATTGCACTCAGTGGCAGGGGTGAGTTCGAGGGGCCAGCCACCCCCTCAGAGCCCGTCCAGCAGGTCACCCCTGAGGAGACTCCAGGGAGGGGACAGAGGAGGGGCCGACTGGGCGATGCCTCCTGCTGGTCCTTGTCTAGCTTGCCGGCTGGCTGCTCCCAAAGGCTGGGGGGACACTAACAAAAACACATGCTGCCCGTGGGGCCCCCGATCTGTGCAGTATCGGGGCCTCAACCCACACACATACCCCATGCGCCTTGCCTCTCCCCAATCCCCCACCTCAACGCCCCGAGTGAAGAGGAACGTTCCCGTGGGCGCTGTCCCCAGCGGGCCCACCCACATCCTCAGTGCCGGCCCAGAGACCCCCAGCCCAGCGCACTGACCTGCAGGCCCCAGCGGTCATGGCAATGACTGCCGTTCGGCAATGCCTTCCCAACAGCCACGCCGGCCACCGTGAGGTAATGGGGACATACGGGGGACAGAATTTAAATGACTCTGTCTCATTTCCAGTTGCCCTTGATGGAGGAGAGAAGCAGGGCTTGGGAGGAAAAGCAGGTAATGGTTAATAGCAACTCCCTGGGAAAGGCAAGCCCCGAACCACGGCATGGAGTGGGGAAAATTGCCCAATCTCGCTCCTTTGTGCCTGAGCAAATCACAGGGCTGCAGTGTGGAAGGCTGATCTGGGCTCTGGGACCCCGCCCACTCAGGGCCAAAATGAAAGGCATTTAAGAGGTACACAGCTAGGCTTACCACCAGAAGGCCCTCCCAACCCCCTGCTCCCAACCCTGCTGTCTCCAGCCCACATCCCACTCATGGGAGCCAGGCATGGTGGCGCCTGCCTGTGATGCTAGCACTTGGGAGGCGGAGGCAGGAGAATGACAAGTTCAAGGCCAGCCTGGGCTATGTAGAGAGACCCTACCTTCAAAACAACAACTAGCCCCGAAAGAGTATCACCATGTGGACAATAAAACTGCAAGTGTGAAGCTGTGATCCATGGATCACGTGACAATCTTTGAGAGTGAGCTGCATGCCCCAGGTCCCAAGGACCCCTGGCCTTCAGTACGCTTGGCCTTAACCTGCACATGATCAGCGTCCGCTAAGATTCGAGACTTTAGAGGCCATTTCTTTTCTTCTCCTC
>VMDO01028037.1:0-24481 GCA_007922755.1 Pedetes capensis
GACATTCTGCTTGAATGTACAGCTTCTCTTCCCCCAGATGTGTACCTTTAACTACTGTCTTATTCATTTGAGATATTCTCTGCTTTGCAAATATCTATTATTTTTAAGCTGAGTCTCTAAGGTCTGGATCTCATATAATTTTTATATTCTCTTCAATTGCATTTCTTCATTTTATACTTTTGTGTTTTGAGAGCATTTTTCAAGCGTGTCTGTGAATTTGTAATTGGATTTTCTAGTGTGTCAGTTCTACTCTTATTACTCCCACTGTGGTTTTTACTTTGACAATCATGATTTTCATTTTAATGCAATCTCCCTTATAACCTATTGACTCCATAAAACAACCCTCTTCTTAATTAATGGAGAGAATACATGTCTTCTTATATTACATGGAAATAATAAGATAGATATTTTCTAACAAAATAGTTTTTGTACTATACTTTCGATATATTTAGATACAATTCAGATAAAAGTTCAATTTTGAAGTAATTCAACTTGAACCTATTTTTTCCAGATATACTTGAAGCTGATTTTTTTTTTCTTTTCATTGTTGTTTGGTTGTGGTAGTTTACTACTGATTTGCTTACTCCTTAAAAGTTCATTTTGACAGTATAAAAAAGACTCATTTTGAAAATATGAAAAAAAAAATCATTGAGCTCATTGAGAAGCCACAGCTGTGATATTTATCTATCTATCTAGATGCAAAATCAAAATTAGGAAAAAGGATATCAGTCATGAATTTTAAAGACAACTTGCTAATTCTTGTGAGTAGTGGTTCTTGTTGTATTGATCAAAAGACTCTCTGTGAAGAATTTACATTACACTTCATTTGACAATGTTGTAGCCAAACTGTGGACAGCACTCAAAAGCTGCACTCTCCATAATAAGATGATAACTGTCATGTCTAAAAATACTAAACTGACAGAGTTTTTATCACCTAAATTTGCAAAGAAATTGTAATAGTTTTGTACATATCTTCTATGGACTGAATATTTATGTTTCCCCAGAGGTGATATGTTGAAATGTTAATCCACAATTTGATTGTAGTAAGTAGGTGGGCCCTTTGGGAGGAAATATAGTCATTAGGGTGGCTACCTCATCAACGGAGTTAGTGTATTTTTTAAGAGATGTAGGGACTATAGCTTCTTTTCTCCATCATATGATGATACAAATCAGGAAGAGGCCCCATCGACTAAACATCAGATCTGGCAGCACTTTGGTCTTGGACATCCTAACTTTTTAAATCAAGAAATATGAGGTATGATCAAAAGATACAGTAATTGTTTAAATTTTAAAAAATGTATGCAGTAAAAGACACATTGCTGTTAATTTCCTTCAAAATACTACTCTTGGCTTAAAACACACTTGTCTCATCATCTTTCCAGCCACTTTCTGAAACAGTTCTAGAAGTCCTCTTTTGTAAGTATCTTCAGTTGTGCTCTTGTGGCTGCCTTAAGGACCTGAATAGATTCAAAATGTTTACTTTTCATAGTCATTTTGACTTTGGGGAAGAGCTAGAAGTCTAACAGTGTCAGATCCATTGAATAAGGTGGATGAGAATATACAATGTTTCTACTTCACAGAAATTGCTATACCAAAAGCAATCTGTGACAAGGGACATTGTCATAGTGAAGGATGAAACTAAAGACACTCATGAGAAAGGACTTCCAGAACTACATCAAGAAGTATTGTTGTTGTTGTTAGGGGCCATTGAGTCAGTGACCAACTCATAGTGACCCTACATACAACAGGAGAAATACTATTGTTAGTGCTTCTCTGTTAATCATGGAGTTTTTAATGGCTGATTGTTTTTTGGGAGTGGGTTGCCAGGTCCTTCTCCCAAACCCATAGCACCCAGTGTTCCCAAGCAGTCTCCCATCCAAGTACTAACCAAGACCGGCCCTGCTTAGCTTCCAAGATCTGACGGGATGGGATGCCACAATAGTATGGCTGCAATGATGGAATAGGTGTGTTTGAAGCCAAGAGGAATATTTTGAGGGGGATTAATTATGATGTGTCTTTTATGATGTTGTTGTTAAGTGCTGTGGAGTCATGTCTGACTCATAGTGACCCTTATGGGGTTTTCAATGGCTGATTGGTTTGGGATTGCCCTGGGAGTAGATTGCCATATCATTCTCCCATTTTGGGGGTGCTGGGAATCAAACCTAGGACCTCAGAGACTGCAGGGCAGTGCTTTACCAACGGAGCTAAATACCAGCCTCTTTGTCTTTTATAGTAATCATATTTTTAAAATTTAAACATTCACCATATTTTTTGGTCACATCTCATAAATATTTTATAGTATTCTATTATAGAAGTCTGTGTTTGTCTGATTTCTGTTACTGATACCTGACTCCCACATATCTGTTACTTTATTGTGCTGTGAGGGGGTTATATGTTGCTATGATGCTGAAAGCTATGCCGTTGGTATTTCACATACCAGCAGGGCCACCCATGGTGGACAGGTTTCATCTAATCTTCCAGATTAAGACAGATCAGGGACAGGGACCCAGCAGCCTACTCCCAAACAATCAACCATTGAAAACCCTATGAATATCAGACAAGGACTGTCAGCACTGCCAGGAATGTCACAGTGCCAGGTAGTATTTTGTTCTTATGTACATAGGGTCACTATGAGTCAGATATGACTCCACAGCATCCAACAACAGTAAGTACCTGAGATAAGCAATTTATGGAGGAAATGTTTGTTTTAGTTCACAGTTTCGAGGGTTCCAGTCCATTGTCAATAGGCCAACACACATTAAGGCAAGGTATGTGTGATAGAGCAAACTGTATACTTCCTGTCAGGGAGATAAAAGAGAGAGAGGATGAGAATAATACCCAATAGTATCTGCAATGACCTAAAATCTCCCATTAGGTATCACTACTTTCCTATTCATAGCACCAAATTGAAGACAAACCTGTTGACTCCAGATCCAATCTAAGCACAGACAAAAGTGACCGAAACAATTTACTCTGTTACAGAACTTCATCCTTGACAATGATATTGGCCATCTCTCAAATGAGAATTATTTTCTCACTTATTACCCTATCAAAAGTTTTAAACACAAGGGATCATTAAAAGAACATAGGGAATAATAAACTATGAAAAAAGAAATCTACTAAACACTACTTTTTCTAAGTCAGGAAAGTTAATATTACCAGTGTTGTGTATACATCAGGAATCTGGATATAGTATGATAAGAAAGCCAGTGTATTTCTGTTGTATTTTTCCTCCAAATCCATAACCCTGATCTGATAATGAAAAAAGCAACATAAACAAGACCCAGGTCAGAGACACCTACAAAATATCTGATCAGAATCCTTAAGACCTAAAATTGTGGAAAAATGTGAGATGTTCTCACAGATTAGTGCAGACTGAACAATAACAATGACTGATCATACTGTAGCAAAATGGGTTGGTTCTTAGAAAAAAATAACACAACAATGGAAAAACTAGTAAAACCTAAAATGTATTTAATAGCAACATATCAATGTCAGGTCCTTAGTCTTGACCATGGTAATGTTACCGATGTGGATGTGTGAAGCTGGCTGAGAAATACATAAAATGATTCCTGTTCTATATTGGGAACTTTTCCATAATTCTAAATTAATTCTGAAATATTTTTATTTAAAAAAGAAATAATACTACACTTTAAACTTGTAATGACAAAGCTAGGCATTAGGATTCCATGGGAATTTCCTTTCATTAAAGTAGAATATCACATAACAATATGACACAATTGTTTGAAGGGAAGAAAAATTCTGAAAATGGTTTATTTTTACCTTTTTTTTGAAGTATAGTATACTTTGGCATAGGAAAAAAGTGTTATATAATCAAGATTCATGAGGACATAAGAACACCATTAATTACTGTATTGTCTATAAAAATATTATGAAGACAAACTGTCATTAGTTATTGAAATTTATCACACACATAAATTAAGAACCAAGGTGCCCTCATCTATAGCATTTATGTAATGATAATTCAACTATAAATCCAAAATGGAAAATTATATTAATTGCTATACTCTGTACATTTAAATGGAGTTTGAAGAGACTTGGATGTCCATCACTGGAATAAAAAAAGAAAAAAATGTTGACGGTGAGGCCAGAAGGAAAAGTCCAGGAACACTGGCAAGCAGAGTGGCGATCCAGACTTCCCACTTCCCATGTACACTCATGCTATACTATTTCAAATATTGTTTTTTCATTTAGTCTCTCTAAGAGCATAACATTGCATGAAAAGTGTAAGCAAGATCATGAAAACCACAGAAAATTATAATTTACTTGAAGTTAAAAATACATGCAGTATTCTCAAATTAGTACTATATCTTTCTCAATAATAAAAATTTAAGAATATTAAATTCATAATGAGTGATGAGATGGGTGGGAATAGTAAAAGACAATAAATAAAATGAGACAATAAAAAGGAAATAAAATAAGCGTATAAGGTGCTAGCTATTATTAATATTAACAGTAAATTCATGTAAATTTTTCAGAATCTGAAGTGCATATGCATCAATACTCTATTTCCATTAAGATTTTTATGATATTTTAAGATATCCTCAGCTATTTAAAAGTAAAATTCAGCATGCATTAGGGGTCAGGAACTAGTTTATGATAGCTTGTTGTTGTTTGGTGCCTTCAATTCAAGTACAACTCATAGCGACCCTCACAGGATTTACAGTGACTGATTATTTTTTGCACTGCTTGGGAGTGGATTGCCATGTCCTTGGCCCATTTTTGAAGTGCTGAGGATTGAACTCAGCTCCTTAGAGAGTGTAGAGCAGCACTCTACCAACTGGTCTAAATCCCAACCCTCATAATATACACATAGTTTCATATATATCAAGGAAAAGTCTTAGCTGTAAGACTCTGCAAAATAAAAAGAAAAATATTTCCAACATATAATGGCAAGGCATAGAGATTCCCATTCAGGAAGAAATCAGCAGGAAGATAGCAATGAAAGATCAAACCAAAGAAATACTGAAGTCCAGCAGGGAAAACATTAAATTCTTTAGCTCCATGTCTGATATCTAGTGCACCTGGTGGTATCATCTAGGCTCCAACAGACTTGTGCCACCCTTCCCTGATTATCTGGGCATTTTCAGACCACATAGCTTATCTTTTGGACTGGCTCTGTTCAATGCTGCTAGCTTTCTTCAGCAGATGTTCCATGTTAATGACATCTCAAACACACTTGGTTCTTCACCACATCTTGGGTTTCACTGTTAAAGCTTTACATTTTATACCCTTAGGGTCCTTTTGCAGAGAATGTGACCCTGGCACATATTGCCTATTCTCCCAGGCCTTTTTCTGAAACCTTGGTTCAAACTTCCATGATCCAATAACTCTTGCATATGTGCAAAACCAGTACCACATCAGTAATGTCACCCTTTGCTGACATCTTGAACAGTAACTGGACACTTTTAGATCATGACTGCAGCAGCCTCACACTGCCCGGATAGCTGAAACCAGAACACCTCTCCTTTTCTAACAGAGCCTCCTGGACTATCTCTCTTTTTAAAGGAAAATCTTTCAAATGAATGAGTAGTTTCACAGCTCTGCAGCCTGATAGGCAGGAGCTTGATAATTTCTAAAATTTCCTCAAAGCATCTTTCTTATTGTTCCATTGAGGCTTCTCTTTAATGGTGGTTATCTTTTTAACAACCACAGTCTCTTTTTCCACTAATTTAAACAGTCCTTTTTTTTTCTTTTTTGGCCAGACTACATGTTTTTCAAATAATTCTGCTCTTCTTTTTACTCATTTTCTCACTATTAACATGTCTAAAAGCATACAGTAGGGACACTCCACAGCCTCAATGCTATGCTGTCTTGAAATTTCCTTAGCCAAGTTAATTAGTCTATTATTCTGAATCCAGCCACATTAAAAATTTTCAGGCTGGGCAAAATGTAGACAATCTCTCTGCCAGAATGGGATATGAATCACCTCAGTCTAATCCCCAGTAGTTTCTTCCTTTCTTTCTGAAACCTCATAGGCCCAGTCCACATTTATATTAGCATTCTGACCTTAGAAACTCCCACTAGAACTTCCCATTAAATTATATTTGCATCATTATGGGGTTTCTTGCTTGCATCTCTAAATTCTTCAAAATTCCTCTCTCAATCTAGTTGCATAAGCCTAATGACCACATCAGTTCTAGGCACTGTGAACAACCACAATCCTTGGCTACCAATTTTTTAGATTAGCTGCCATTTGAGTCATTGTGGTCAAAATACCTCACAGCAACAATTTAAAGGCGGAAGAACTTATTTTATAACATGGTTTCAGAGGATCAGTTCATACTGAAGGCATGATGATGGAGAAAGTGGTAGACCCAAGTGATGAAGGCTTCTCACATCATGGCAACAGGAAGCTGAGAGAGCAAGTCCCAAACTTGTAGATGGAGTAAAACCTTCAAAGGGCACTCCTAGTGACCTATTTGTGTCAGCCAGATCTGATCTACCAAAGTTGAATAGCCTTTCAAAACAGTGCCACCTGCTTGGAACCAAACATTCAAACATGAACCTTGGACCCCATTATATATTTAAACTATGATAGTGTCATAAATATTTCATTTTATTGATGATAAGCTTAAAACTATAAAAGCTTAAGTAACTGTCTCAGTTACTATGGTAAGATCAATAATATCCCTCAAAGGTGTCAATTTTTCATAACTGGAATCTGTGATTATTATCTTAATGGACAAAAGGGTGCATATTTCCTTACAGAAAAAAGAAGACATTAAGGATATTCAAATGTCCTTATTATCTTGGAATATTTGGATGTATCTAACATAATCACAAAAATTCTTACAAGAGGAAGTCAGGAAGTTGAGAGTCAGAAAAAGTGTGTGTGTGTGTGTGTGTGTGTGTGTGTGTGTGTACATTTGCAAGGAAACCAGTTTGTCCTAGAAATAAAAAAATAAAAACAAAATCTCTTGTATCACTTTGATTTTAGCTCTGTAAGGCTGATTTTTTTTTTTTACTTTTGACTTTCTGAAACAAGAAATTACCTATTATCATAAATGTAAGTACTAATTACTTATGATCAGAGACCAGATGAGTTGTAGCATGATATCAAAGACATCATTCATGAAGAAGGCAAAAGGTTATTAAAAAGATAGGGAAAAAAGATCAAATTACATGTTAAAAGAGACTCTGAAATTTGCCCTTGAATGATGAACAAGTAAAGTAAAAGGAGGACATGATGAAATTAAAGAACTAAAAGGAAGATTTCAAAGGGCAACTAGAGAAGGCAAAATCAAATATAATGACAGCTTCAAAAAGCTGTAGATACAAAACTACAAAACAAAAGGGAAGAACATGCTCTGTTTTTCCTGGCTTAAGAAACTGAAGAAAAAGTTGAAGCTTTGATTGACAACAGTGAAGGATTCTACAGGGAAAATATTAAATGACCCAGGAAACATAAAAAGAATATGGTAAAAACAGAATCATCTCACCAAAAGAACTGATTGATAACCAACAATTTCAAGAGGTTGCATATGATCAGAAACCAAAAGTTCTGAAGGACAAAGTGAACACTGCCTTGAAGGAATTGGTGAAACACAAGGGCTCCAGGAACTGATGGAATATCAATTGAGATGTTTCAGCAAGCAGGCACAGCAGTACAGGTGCTCACTTGTTTATTCCAAGAGATTTGGAAAACAGCTAACTTCCAAATTTACAAGAAGTCATCCATATTTGTACCTCTTCACAAGAATAGGGATCCAACTAAATGTGGAAATTATTGAAAGATATCATTAATATCACAGGCAAGTAAAATTTTGTTAAAATCATTCAAAAGTGACTGCAGCAGTTTATTGACAGGAAACTTCTAGAAAGTAAAATTTTGCTAAATGTCATTTAAAAGCCACTGTAGCAGTAAATTGACAGGGTACTGCCAGAACATTGAGCTGGATTCAGAAGAGGGCTTGGAACCAGCAACATCATTGCTGATAGCAGATGGATATTAGCAGAAAGCAGAGAATACCAGAGAGGTGTCTAACTATGTTTAATTGACTATTGAAAGGCATTCAACTGTGTGGATCATAAGAAATTATGGATAACATGGCAAAGAATGGGAATAAAAGAGCACTTAATTGTCATCATGAGGAACCTGTATATGGACCTGAGGCAGTTGTTCAAACAGACCAAGGAAACACTGCCTGGTTTAAGTCAAGAAAGATGTTGGCTGGGCGCAGTGGCACACACCTATAATCCCAGCCGCTTGGGAGGTGGACGCAGGAGGATGGCAAGTTCGAGACCAGAGGCAGCCTGTGTAACTTAGTGAGACCATGTCTCAAAAAACTAACAAAATGTGTTGAGGGTGCAGCTCCATGGTCCAGCACTTGCAAAGAATGCAAGCATGAGGCCCTGTGTTCAATCCCCACTACCATAAAGAAAGAAAGAAAGAAAGAAAGAAAAAAAGAAAGAAAGAAAGAAAGACAGAAGTGCATCATGGATGTGTCCTTTCACCATACCTCTTCAATATCTCTGATGAGCAAAAAAATCTAAGAAGCTGGACTTTATGAAGAAGAATACAGCATCATGTTTGGAGGAAGACTCATGAACAACCTGCATTATGAAGATGACACAATTCTGCTTGCTGAAAGTGAAGAGGATTTGAAACATTTACTGACAAAGATTAAAGAACAAGCCTTTAGTATGGGTTACACCTCAACATCAACTAAAATCCTTATGATGCAGTCAATATAAAACTACATGATAAGTGGAGAAAAGACTAAGGTTGTCCAAGGTTTTGTTTTACTTGATTCTACAATCAACACCCACAGGAGCAGCAGTCCTGTGAACAAGCAATCAAAACATGCATTGGATTGGGAAAAGCTGTTGCAAAGTACCTCTTTATAGAAAAGTAAGAGTGTCACATTGAAGACTAAAGTATGCCTGATTCATGCAATGGTATTTTCAGTTGCATTACATGGTTGTGAAAGCTGGACATTGAATAAGGGAGATAGGAAAAGAAATGAGGCTTTTGAATAATGGTGCTGGAAATGAATATTGAATATGCTATTGTTGTTGTTAGGTGCTGTCTGGTTGAATCCAACTTATAGCAGCCCTATGTACCGTGCAATGAAACATGCCCCAATTCTGTTCCAGGCACACAATTTTATTCATATTTCAGACTATTGTTGCAGACACCATGTCAATCCATCTGGTGGAGGGTTTTTCATTTTTTTGGTTTTTTTTTTCTTTTTTCTTTTTTTTTTTGTTGACCTGCCTACCTGACCAAACTATATAAGATGCAGTGTAGCCACCCTTGCTTCCAAGGAGCACTGTGGTTTCACTTCTTCTAGGACATATCCATTGGGTTTTTGGCAGTCCATGGTATATTTAATAATTTTTTCCAGCACTATAGTTCAAAAGCATCAATTCTTCTCATATCTCCCTTGCTCAATGTCCAGCTTTCACAACCATATGATGCAACTGAAAGTACCATGGCATGAGTCAGGCACACCTTCGTCTTCAATATGATATCTTTTTTTTTAATACTCTAAAAGGATCATTTGCCACAGCTTTTCCCAAAGCAATGTGTCTTTTGATTTCTTGACTGCTGATTCATAGGTGTTGATTGTAGAACCAAGTAAAGCAAAATCATGGACAACCTCAATGTTCTCCCCATTTATTGTGAAGTTGCATACTGACCCAGTTGTAAGGATTTTTGTTTTGTTGGTGTTTAGTCACAGTCCATACTGAAGGGGATGTTTTTTGATCTTCATCAGTAAATGTTTTAAATCCTCTTCACTTTCAGCAAGCAGAGTAGTGTCATCTACATAACACAGATTGTTAATGAGACTTCCTTCAATACTGATGCCATATTCTTCCTCATAAAATCCAGATTCTAGGATTATTTGTTCAGCATATCAATTGAAGAGATGGTGAAAGAATACACTTCTGATACATACCTTTCTTAACTTTAAACCAGGTATTGTTTCCTTGCTCCATTTGAACAACTACCTCCTGGACCATGTACAGATTCCTCATAAGTACAATTAGGGGCTCTGGTGTTCCTATTTTTTGAAGTGTTATCCATAATTTGGTATAGTCTACACAGTCAAATGCTTTTCCATAGTCAATAAAACATAGATAGACATCTTTCCAATATTCTCTGCTTTGGCTAATACCCACCTGATATCAGTAATGACAGCCCTAGTTCCTCACCCTCTTCTGAATCTGACTTGAATTCTGGAAGTTTCCTGTGTATATACTATTGCAGTCACTTTTGAATGATATTTAGTAAAATTTTGTTTGAGTGTGATATTAGTGAGATTGTTAGGTAGTTTTCACATTTAGTTTGATTCCCTTTTTTTGGGAATAAGCTCAAATATGGATCTTTTCCACTTGGCCAGGTAGCTGTTTTCCAAATCAGTTGGCGTAAACATGTTAGCACATCCAATACTGCATTTGTTTGTTCAAACATCTCTACTGATATTCCATCAATTCCTGGAGCCTTGTGTTTCGCCATTTCCTTCAAGGTAGCTTCCACTTTGTCCTTCAATACCATTGGTTCCTCTTCAGATGAACCTCTTGAAACAGTTGGTCATCTACCAATACTTTTTTGTATATGACTCTGTATTCCTTCCATTTTCTTTTGAAATTTCCTGCTTTGTTTAATATTTCCCTTGGAGAATCTTTCACTATTGCCAATCCAGGCTTGAATTTTTTTCTTCACTTCCTTAGGATTGAGAAACACAGAGCATGTTCTTCCCTTTGGTTTTCTGTCTCCAGCTCTTTGCAAATATCAGTATATTTGTTTTTGTGTTCTGGAGCTGCCTTTTGAAATCTTCTGTTTAGTTCCTGAACTTCATCATGTCTTCCTTTCACTTTCGCTCCTTGTGTTCAAGGGCAAGTTTCAAAGTCTCTTTTGACATGCAATTTGGTCTTTTCTTTTTTCCTGTCTTTTTAATAAACTTTTGCTTTCTTCATGAATGATATATTTGATGTCCTTCCACAACTCATCTGGTCTTCTATTATTTGTGTCTAATGCGTTAAATCTGTTCTGGAGGTGGGCTCTGAACTCAGGTGGGATATACTCAAGGTCGTACCTTGGCTCTCATACACTTGTTTTATTTTTCTTCAGTTTCACTTTGAACTTTCATATGAGAAGTTGATGGTCTGATTAACAATCAGCACCTGGTCTTGTTCTGACATTTGATGTGGACCTTTTCCATCATTTCATTCACAAATGTATTCAGTTTTGTTCCTATATGTTCCATCTGGTGAAGTCCATGTGCATAGTTGTTGTTTATATTGGTGAAAAAATGTATTTACTATGAAAAGGTCATTGTTCTGACAAAATTCTATCATGCAGTCTCCAGCATCATTTGCCACCAACACCATATTTTCCAATAATTTAGCTATCTTCTTTGCTTCCAACTTTTGCATTCCAATACTAGTAATTATCAGTAAGTTCTGATTGCACGTTTGATCTATCTCCAATTGCAGAAGCTGGTAGAAATCTTCCCTATCATCATTTGTGGCCTTAGTTGTGTGTGCATAAGTTTGAATGATAGTTATGTTAACTGGCATATGGATATTATTCTATTACTGACAATATTGTATTTCAGGACAGATCTTGAGATTTTTTTTGATGATGATGAGTGCACCCACATTTCTCTTTAGTTTGTCATTCCCAGCATAGTAGGCTATATCTTTACCTGACTCAAAATGGTCCATGCCAGTCCATTTTAGTTCACTGATGCCTAGAATGTCAATGCTTATATGCTCTATTTCTCTTTTAATGACTTCTAATTTTCCTAGATTCATAATATGTACATTCCATGTTCCATTATTAATGGATGTTTACAGTTGTTTCTCTTCATTTTGACTTGTGCCACATCAGCAAATGGAGATCCCTGGGGCTTTACCCTATTTCAATCATCAAGGTAGACTCTACTTTGAGGAGGCAACTCTTCCTTAGTAGTCTTTGGAGTGCCTTCCCACCTGGAAGGCTCATTTTCTAGCACTATATCTGACAGGGTTTCTTTGCTATGCAAAGTGCTTTCAATGGCTACTTGTTTTGGGAGTGGTTCCCTAGTTCCTACTCCCTAGCCTGTATTAGTCTGGAAGTTCAGCTGAAACCTGTCCACCATGGGTGACCCTGCTGTTATCTGAGATAACAGTGGCATAGTTTTCAGACTCATGGCAACATACAAGCCCCCACAGTGCAGCAAACTGACAGACGTGTAGGGGGTATATACTATGGACTGCCAAAAAAATCAACAGATCTATCCTAGAAGAAGTGCAACCAGAGTGCTCCTTGGAAGCAAGGATGGCTAGATTCATCATCCACCTTGGACATATTTTCAGGAGGGACCAATCCCTACAGTAAGACATCATGTTTCAGAATGTAGCAGATCAATGAAAAAAATGAAATCCTTCAAATGGATGGATTGATACAGTGACTGCAACAATGGGCTTAAACTTAAAAAGGATAATGTACCTGGCAAAGAATCAGGGATTCTTTCATTCTATTGTATGTAGTATAGCTATGAGTGGGACTCAACTTGAAAGCACCTAACAAAAATAGCAATTAAGGACTAGTTTAATGGTAATGTGTTACAATCCCACAAATTAATTGAAGCAGAAAATTAATACAAGCAATCATTTTCAGCCACATCTCAATCTTATGTAATACCCCCCAACTGCACCTTTAATCTTAATAAACTGGAATATTTTAGGTAACACATCATAGCATTACTGTGAATACACTTTTTACATGAGATCCTCCAAAATCTCATCATCACACAGGAGACTTTGACCTCTATAACAGCCAAAGAAATTTCCTATCCCATGGAACACACTATGGATTGTAATTTTTCTCCTGATGTTTGTATATGTGTAAATCAATGATGACCCTTTACCCAATACCCTGAGATAATGCCTGAAATTATCTTAGTGGCATTTCAAAATTACATCTCTTAATACATTATTATTGAGAGAATTACAAAGAAAACAGCTGAAAGCTTATTTTAAAAGGATATCTCTGTCCTTATATAACAATTACTTCAGATATTAGACATGGATTGGGAGATATACACTGTTTTCAAATTATCTTTCAGTGAAATTAGTTTAGAAAAACTCAATATGTTAAATCTACTTGATTTCTATTATTACTTATAAACTCTTTTATTTTTTTCCTATAAAAGAGAACTTCATCCTGTCATAATTACAGCTATTATTATGAATTTGAGTGATTTCATTTTTTTAATCTATCATTTGAAGTTAATAAAAAAATCAATGCATTTTCCCTTGTGTTAGGGCTAAAGCTGTTACAATGGATGGACATTAAATTAAGCGTTATAATATAGCAATTTTCATTTAATAACAGTGGAGCTGCTTTTTAAAAATATTATCATTTGACTAGGAACTATATTTTTCACTGTTATGTTTTATATATTCATAAAGACTAAATTTATTATTAAAAGAAATGTACTATTCTGCCTTAAATCATTTTTGAGCCTCAAACTGGTAGAATTTTGTTTAAATGCAGTCAATTTATAAGAAATGAAATTTAGACTTAAAGTAGGACACATGTCTCTGAATTTCACAAGCACCTTGGAAACAGGGAATATCTACAGAATGTTTCTTTCCTATTCACTGTTTGATTGTTGCCCTGTGTCATGAATAAATACCTACCTTTTTTAAATTGCACATAAATTGTCAAGGTAATACTCAAATCAGTGCAATGATTTAGTGAGAGGACAATTAAAGATCTGAAACAGCAGTGGACTCACCAAAGCAAATTGCTGGGTAAATGTAATCTTAGGGAATACATGGGGTTTGAGTTGAGAATTATTCCTCTCTTCTATTATTTTCTTCCTGACAGCAGTCTTGGGCACTCCTAGACATAGACACTTTGAAATTAAAAATTTCAGATTAAGATTCCTTGACTTTACAGGTAATGACATGCATGTCCAAAAATCTATGTACCAAATCCTTTTTTAATTATGTAGTGATAATTTTTTCCTTGTTTATGTTTTAACACTTAGAATTAAAAAAGAAAATATGTCATAATTTGTCATTTCATTTTGCCTGTGAGATGATTTTTTTTTCCTTTTTAATGGAGGATATAACCCAGATGTGTGGTACTTTCACTTAAGATGTAGCATTTCATCTCAGTCCCAATTTCTTCTACCAGATTCCTTCATAGGCCAAATAGTCAGTTTCTCCTGAGACATTTTTTGGTAAACTCATATCTTTTCTACTTAGAATATTTAACTATCATCAGGGCAAAGCAAATCCTAACTTAAGTTTATCATTCTGATTTTAAATTATCATGAATTTCAACAATAGACTATAACTGAATTTGCATTTGACCAGAATTTGCTTTTTTTTCTCATCATCCAGTCCAGCGTAATACTGGTGCTAAAAATTTTTGGTATTATCTTTCATAGAAACCACTTTTTAGCCAGTATTTATAATTTGATCACTTTAGTGTAGGGCCACCATGCTTGAGTTAAAATAAAAGTAATAATGCCTGAGTTTTGTTAAAAGTACTAGAAATATTTTTACTCATTAAAATAACTTTTTACATAACCATGTTGGAACATGAGATGATTTTATTCTTATTAAAATTCAGCAAAAGTATTGATTCAAAAATCTTTATAAAATTTCATCATTTTGCTATAAATAACTCCTTCATGAAATTACTATCTTTCTTCTTACACTATTATTTAATCTATTTCCTTCAAGTTTTTCCTCAGACCCATAATCCTATGGAATTCTGACATTCTATGTTACTATGGTAGACATATGGTTTTCTCTACACAGTATGTCTTCTTTCATCTTCTGGAAGGAAAAACTCATTATTCTCTGAGAAATTTCTCATATTTTATCTAGCAGAGATTTCAATCAAGAGTTCTTCCATTTCCCCAGCAACGAGGTGATGACTTTACCAAGGCTGAACACCTCATACTCAATGACATTTTTCCTCCAACAGAAAACTATTATGTTTTCACAAGTTATCCCAGAAGTTATGAGGACATCTTTATCACACTGGCATAATGCCTACTTGAAATTAAGTCAGCAAAGATCAATCTTAGCTTAAGAGACAGATTTCTGATATTATATGACTATTTCCATTAACCCAGGCCCAAAAGGAGATGTTTTACTGAATATTTAACTTACATTAGCAAAAACAAGTGTCTTGATAGAGGTCATAGCTGAAATAGTCTAGATTTATTTTTCTTCTATGGCCCATACCTAAAATTTCAATTAAGATATAAATATTTATGACACAAATCTCTATCAGTATCCTAAATCTCTTCTCTAAACTTTATAGCTAACTACTACACATTTTTAATCTCAACTTGGATAGATGAATGCACCACAAATCCCAACACTTCTATAACAACAATCATTACTTTTCATTCCCCTCTTCCTTATCCTTCTGACTCCTGAAAATAGCTTTGTTTCTATTTTTGAGTGGTCCCTAGTTCCTGAATATATACATATGTGTATATATATATATAATCTGTGTATGAAAATATAGTGATCATAGGTGCCATTTCCATCCCCTTGAAATCTCATATCAAGTAGGACACTAATTTTTCCTAATTTTACCTTTGGAATTACTCCTGTCTACTGACTTTACTCCATCTACAGAGACAACACCTCAGTTCATTTTAAAATAATTTTCAAAAATTTAAGAGCATGATTCTTATGTTGTTATCATTGTTTGTGCTGTTGATTTGGGTCTGACTCATAGAGACCTTCATAGGGTTTTCAATAATTGCTGTTTGGGAGTGGATTGCCATGTCCTTCCATTTCTGTGGTGCTGGGGATCAAACCTGGGTCCTCAGAGAGCACAGAGCAGAACTCTACCATTTGATATGCACTCATTTTATATTCTCATGATTATCATGTGGAGATAAAATGAGTGCATATCAAATATTTAGTACAGTCCATAACTTATTAAGAGAATAAGAAGGTAAAACTGGTTCAGAGAACATCTTGATGAATAAAGTACTTCAAATATATCAGAAAGGGCAAATTGAAGCAAGTTTGCTGCTTTAGATATAAAACTGATTTATATCCTAGAAGGCCATTACATTGTGTACTTTGGAGTAATGTCCTTTAGGAAATAGAAATTTACAAATTATCCTGTAACTCTATGGACCATGAGCCCTTTTTTGTCCCTTTATTAGTAAATGGTAATGGGGTACAGAATAATACAGCATTAGCTTTTTGGATTATGCATCCTTTATATCACTTCTGGCAACACTTTCATTAGTACACAAGGCTTATGGAGCTTTATGGCTAGTATATAGTAAAACTCAAATGCATAGTTGGGCTATACTCCCCTATTTTTCCAACTTACTGAAGAAGTTATACTGTTTACAGCGAGATCAACCTCTCCCCATTCATCCCTCCACATTGGCCTTCCTCTCCATCCCACCTTCCACAATCCTCACTTCTCTCTGCTAGCTCCCTCCCTCCTTCTTTCTACTCTTTATATTGTCCCTTCTTCACTAAGTTTAATTGCGCATTTTTAATATATCAATTAATATATAGGATTTTGTCTTCTTTTAAGTATGATTCAGTTCCCACAAATGGGTGAGAACACATGGTATTTCTCTTTTTGAGCTTGTTTTCATTCGCTTAAGATGATGTTCTCCAGTTCAGTCTATTTTGCTGCAAATGACACTCTTTAATTCTTTTTATTGCTGAGCAATATTCCATTGTATATGTTCCATAGTTTTTTTAATCCAATTTTCTGTCAATGGGCACTTTTGTTGGTTCATATCCTTGCTATTATGAAAGAGCCCTTAGTAGTAATTATAAAGTCAACCTCAGTACATTTCCTTAGTTAATAAAATAATCCTTATATGAATCCACCACTTTGCTTAATGATCCACTTTTAATATTTTTTTCTAAAAATCCTATCCATTTTGATCATAAATATTTGTCAAAGATTATTCTTTAGGACTAAAAGCTGATTCTTCTGTGGCTTTCTCTGATTATTCTGATACAGTGAGTAATCTTAAGTTGTAAATATCTTACACTATTGGGCACCAAGAGGCCAAAGAATTAACTTCTATCTGGAAATTCCATTCAGTAATAATAAGTTGAACCTCTCTAAAACAACTATTATTTGCTCTTCTATTCTAAAACTAAAAAACCAAGCTTAGGAATTATTTTCTTGAGATTTTGAACCACAAACTATATATTTAGTGAACATTCTTCTCTTTGAGATCCTTATCAGCTTTTAAAATTTCTAGTATTTAATCCTGAGAAGAATTTGAACAGATTCTCATTGGACATATATAAATAAATACATTGAAAAGAGGTCCCTGAATATTTATCAGAAGGGAGAAGACAGAAAAAATCCAAAAGTAGTTACCATTAAATTATTTTCAAGTCCTTCATTCAGGTACAATAGATTACTATTTCCCTGGATCCTGGGTAAACAGTCTCTTTTAGGATGCTAATTGCTTCTGAACTACAGTGACCCCTACCAATCTTTACTGAGTTCATTGATACAAATGAAAAGTAGTCTAAGAATTATCAGCATGTAAAACTGTACCGACCTTTGTATTCTTTGATGTAGCAATAGCTGATTGCTTTTTGCTACAGTATTGTTTAGTAGGCTCTGAAATTGTACTTCATCAAAGACTTACCTTACTCCTTAAAATTTATTCCAGAGGCTTCAGGCAGGTTTAGACAAATGCTCAACATATTTGTCCAGATACCAACAACCTACATCCCTTTCTGATAAGCAGAATATTTTCTTAATGATTTGAAACTAAACAGCTAAATAGACAAAGATGTATTAGTTTTCTATTAGTAAGGAAAAAGATTGCCACAGACTTAGTACTTTAAAACAGCACTTATATATTACCTGACAACATGTGAAGTATGAGCAGGCACTAGTGAGTCTTCTGCTTAGAGTGTTTTAGGGCCTGTTGGCTGGGCTTGAAGCTTATTGGAAGGCCCTGGAGGGAAAAAATCTACTTTCAACATCATTCAGGTTGCAGACTGAATCAATTTCCTTGCTGCTTTAGGAATGGATTATCTCTTTTCTCATTGGCTGATGACCAAGGACTGCTCTCAGTAATTAGCCTCTTATCAGAGGCTGTTCTCAAGTCCTTTCCACCTACTCCAACACATCATCTGAGCTGCAATAAAACTTTCTCTCTGGCAAATCATTTTTAAATAACAGTTTTATTGAGATATATAATTTACATGCCACATAGTTCACATATTTAAACCATGCAAGTCATTTTTTTGTATATTCACAGAGTTGTGTAAATATTGTCCCAATCAATTTTGGAAAATTTTCATCACTCCAAAAATTCCATCCCCCACGTGTCTGTCAGCTTGCCATGCTGTGGGGGCTTGCATGTTGCTGTGATGATGAAAGTTATACCTCCTGTATTTCAGATACCAGCAGGGCCATCCATGGTGGACATCTTTCAGCTGAGCTTCCAGACTAAGACAGACTAGGGAGAAGGACAGAGCAGCCCACTCCTGAAATAATTAGACATTGGAAACTCTGTAAATAGCAGAGAAGTGCTGTCAAATATAGAGCTGGAGAATGAGTCTGCCCAGGCTGGAAGGCATTCAAAAAATGACTGAGGAAGATTTGCCTCCTCAAAGTAGGTTGATTTTAATAGTGGGCATGAAGTAAAGCCTTGGGACCTCCATTTGCTGATATGATAAGACTTAAGATGAGAAGAAACACAGTGACTGCAACAATGGACTCAAACATAAAAAGATTGTGTGTATGGCATAATGTGGATCATGTTTCCTTCTGTTGTACATAGGGTCACTATGAATCATACCCAATTCAATGGCACCTGACAATAATAAAAACTCTGTATCAGTTAGGAGTTACTCTTCTTCCTGCATTTTCCCAGCCCTAGACAATCACTTGTCTTCATCATAAATCTCTATAGATTTACAGACCCTGCATATTTCATATAAATGTAATAATAAAGTATATCTTTTGATGACTCTTTTACTTAATGTTTTTAAGGTTCATCAAAGCTGTAGCCTGTATCAGTGTCTTATTCTGCTTTACTGCCAAAATGAAACATTTCAGAATGAACATCTTACTTTGGGGTATTTTTATATTTACAAAAATTTGCAAAGATAGTGGCAATTCCTTGTGTTATTCAAATTTCTTTTACCTCTCTGCCTTGCAAAAAAAACTGCTTGTAAAGGGCTAATGTGATTATGTTTGTCCAATCCAGATTATCTCCCTAAATTAAACATAGATGATCAAACACCTTAATTACTTCTACAAAAATCTCTTTCACCAAGTAATGACATGGTGGCAGAGGAACACTAAGGGAAGAAAGTCAAAGGGACTTTCTTAGAATTGTGTACCATAGAAGCAAAATGTGCTAACAGCCAGGCACTGTGGCATAAGCCTGTAATTCCAGTGACTGGGGAGACTGAGGTATAAAGATTGACAGTTTGAGGCCAGAAGCAGCTGGCATAACTTAGTGAAATCCTATGTCAAAATAAAACAGGGGCTTGGGGGTATAATTCAGTGGTAAAGGGCTTGACTGGCATACAGGAGGAACTCTAATATTAAAACAAAACAAAACAAAAAACAAAAACAAAACAAGCTAACAAACTAGTTTCTTTCTTTCTTTCTTTCTTTCTTTCTTTCTTTCTTTCTTTCTTTCTTTTTCTTTCTTTTTTACCATATAGTTCAATGGGTTCCCGATATCTACCTGACAGAAATCATCAAATGGCTAGACCCTAATATCTGATTCTCTGTCATCTTTCAACCAATATCAAATAATTGTCTGGCCATGAACAAAGTAGAAGAAAAACAAAGTTGTTAAAGAAACAAGAATAGACATAAAAACACAGAGTCATGAAAGAAATGAGTAAAAGAGACAGCCAGAAATTTGTTAAAAAAATCATTCCAGACTAAACACAACTTTTAAAATAGATGAATAGATAAAGAACCCAAAAGTTGCACTTGTTGAGCAAACAGTTTGGCTCCAGCAATGAAATCTATGATCATTTTGATGGGACTTCCAAAATAGCAGGAGTTTAATTTAAAAAAAAAAAAAAAGATAAACATGACAATCATGAAAATCTAGATTGAACTGTGTCAGGGTTTAATTCCTTTCTTCATTATATGAAGATAAGAGCAATATGGCGAGGTACATCAAATAGTAGTTTAAGAAGCAGGATATATATAAACCACAAGAAAAGGAAGAGCAGTCTGTACCCTGGTCTTGACATAAACACCATGTACCCTCTCCCGTTTGCTTTCCATGGTGCAGCCATAGTAATTTAAAATTGCAAAATTATCAATTTACTCTGCTCAATTCCTTCCTAATGACTTTCTTTAATTTGACCCTCAATATGAAACAGTTTTTGTGACTTCTCTATCTTTTCCATTTGAACTCCCTTCTCCTTTGCTGTGCACTTTAGCCAGTTGGATTTTGGACATTCTATGCAATCACTTCCTATGCATTGTTCTTTTAAGAATGTAAGGGTGTTTACTTTGGTAAGGCAAAACTTCTGCCCACTTCCAACTAATTTCTATTTGGTTTTTGTAATGCAACTTAATAGTAATTCTCTCAGAGCAATTTTCCTTCTGTTTCAGTCTAAATCAGATTCTTTGCTATATACTCTTATAATCTCAAATCTAACCTTTATCCTTCCAACAGTTTTAGAGGGATACAAAATCAGATATGGATTAGAATCATGGGCGGATTGGATTCACTATCCAGAGGACTCTGGAGCTCTCTCTCACTAGTGCGATCTGGAAGTGATGCCAATCCATTTCTGATTTTGTAGCCCTCTAAAACTTTTGACAGGATGCAGATTAGATTTGGGAATATTCTGTATTCTTTTTGTGTTTTTACTTCTTTTCTATGGAACTACCCTTTCAATTTTAATTAGACCTTCCATTAACAGGCTGTTATGGCAGTATGTTTATGTCTCCATAAAATCCATATGTTGAAACACAAACCTCTAATGAAACAGCATGAGGAGATGGTGCTTCTGGGTGGTAATTAGGTTTAGATGAGGCCACAAAGGCAGAGCTACCACAATGAGATTAATGTAATGTCTTTCTTAAAAAGGAAAGAGACTTCTTCTGTCCTTCATATGAGGATACAACAAGAAGACATTCCTCTGAAGATCTCTCTCATCAGGCTCTGAGTCTGCCAGCATTTGATACTAGAATTCCCAGCCTTTAGAACTGAGAAGAATAGATTTCTATTGCAAAAGATGCAAAGCATATCATATATTTTATAGTAGCTTGAACTGACTGAAACACAGGCTTATTTATTCAATGTGAAAAGAAATCAGACATTATATATTTAAAATATCACATTTAACACCATGCTTAGTATGGACTTGGCACATATTTCGATTCATAATTGAATGAATTTAATACAATCATTAAATTTTCACAGTGCATTCACACTGAGAATTATAGAAATTTGATTTAGAAAGCTCAAAATCCTATATGAATTTTTCTTGTGATATTAAATTACACAAGATTAGATGAAAATCAGGATAAATTATGTTGAATGAATAATTTTAAGATAATTTAAATTTAAATGTAAAATTAGTAAATGTGTAATAATTTTACTTGAATAGAACAAGTAAATTCTTACTAGATTTTCTTTTGACTTGTAATATTTTTTAGTTTATCCTAAACTTATTTAAATACCAACTTAGTTCATTTTCCCATTGAATGTAATGTTATATGGTGATCCCATATTCTGGAACAATGGGTCCATGTTTTCTATTGTGAAAGCATATATATTATGTTTAGCCCAGTTAGTAGAGTGCTGCTCTTCACTTTCTGAGGACCAGGGTTCAATCCGTAGCACCACAAAAACAGGAGAAGGAAGAGGCGAAGAGGCAATCCACTCCTGAAGCAATCTCGATACAATTACCCATTGAAAACCATATGAGGGTCACTATGAGTAGGACCCCACTGAAGGGCACCTAACAACAACAAAAGAATATATATATATATATATATATATATATATATATATATATATATATATGTATGTTATGTCATATATATAACAAAAGAAATATAACATATATATATATATGTTATATATATATATGAGGCCCTCCAATTGACATAGGGACCCTTATAGGGTTTTCAATGACTGTTTCAGAATTATTTTTGAGAGTGGATTGTCCCATCCTTCTTTTTTTTTTTTTTTTTTTTTTTTTTTGCTGTGCACAGATCGAACCAGGGTCCTCAGAGTGTTCAGGGCAGTGCTCTACCAAGTGAGCTAAACTCCAGCCCCCACATAAATGTATAGCAATTCAAATAATGTGGAAAAACAAATATTACCTGAAATCTCATACGTCCTGCTAACATTTTCATTATTTTCATTGTGGACATCTTTCTGTATACTCACACAATTTACATAAATGTAGTAAGATCATTCATGTAATACAGTAGCTTTTTAAATAACACTTGAGAGCTGAATCCAGGGCCTCAACACACTCTTCAGGTGCTCTACTAATGGGCTGTACCCTTAGCCTATTTATTTGTTTATTTTTTAATTTTGAGACAGGTGTAACTAAATTATGCAGGTTGCCTCAGGCTTTGAACCCAGGATCCTCTGCCTCTCTAGTCACAGTGATTATAGATGTGCACCACTGAGGCTGGTTTCAATAGCATTTAAGAAAATACTCTTATTTGTTCTAAAGTAAAACATGTAATAGCTAAAATCATATAGCAATACATAAATTTTGGCAACAAAAAATTCAAGAGTGAAAACAAAAGAAAAAATCTCTTGTCTCATTTCTTCTCATTTCTCACTTCTCATTCTTAGAGTTATCAACATTTATCTGTCACTTGTCTTTTATTTTCTTTCATTTCCTCCTGCAGATAGACCAAACTTTTATAAAAATTTTTCTTCATTTAAATTGCTAACATCCCAGCCACTCTTAATTTGGTGTCCAAAGAGATCCACTAATTGAATTCAGAGTATGTGTGAACTTCTTGTTGTTAGGTGCCGTGGAGTTGGTGTCCAACTCAGAGACCCTATGTACAAAAAACAAAACACTATTATTAATGCTTCTCTGCTATTCATATGGTTTTCAATGGCTGATTGATTTTCGACAGTGGATTGCCAGGGATTCTCTTAAGCCTACAGCACCTGGTCGCCCAGGCAGTCTCCCACTCAAGTACTAATCAGGCCCAACCTTGCTTAACTTCAGAGATCTGATGGGATGGGATGCCCATCAGTGGTACAGCTGCTAAGTCTTATCCAATGAATCAATAAAGAAGCACATATACAATTATTATACTTTTAATAATTTTTAACTTTATATAAAATAAAAGTAGCTTTCCTGAAACTATATGCTTTTATTTTCTCCATTTAAAAACATTATTTTGAGAAAGAATCCATAGGCTTCACCAGAGTACCAAAAAGTCTCAGCACAATTGTTAAAAAAAATCTGACACTATTATTGGACTTCTATAACATTAGTCATAGAAGAATCATTTAATTGGATATTTATGTATTTATATACCTCCCATCTTTACCCAAAGTTAATAAATTCAAGAAACTACTAAGCTCCAATCCTTACAAGGATCTGAATCTGTCAAATGCTTTCCTTCACCAGGGGCCCTTTTCCCTTTGAAGAGATTTGCTGTTCTCTTAAACCCAGAGTAGTTTAACTGAAAATGTATTGCAATCACCCCCTACAGCCTCTTGTAGCTTTCTACTCTATGTTTTGTTTTCTTCAACATCACACACACACACACACACACACACACACACACACACACACACACACGATTCAATTATATTTATTTCAGTTGCATTTTAGGAAGAAGAGATTAATGCTTTCTGCCAGTCTTCTCTGTTTCATTGTAATTCATTACTACTAAACTGTATATTGCAAGCACTTTTCAATGTAAATGAATGGGCTACATTATCATTTTAATGGCTGCTTAAAATTTCATAACGCATGTACCCTCATTAACTTAACCAATCTCGATAATATACATTTATGTGGCTTCTGAAAAAAACAGTGTCATGAACACTCTTATTCACATATCTTTTTGTATTGTGATTGTCTCCTCAAGCTAATTACCAAAAATGTAATTTCTTTTTTTAAAATTTTTATTGTACATATTTATGGTATACAGACTGATAATTCAGTTCCTATATACAGTGTGCAATTATCAAATCTGGATTTTTAGCATTTCCATTGCCTTAAATATTTTACAAAAACATTTTTACTTATATATTACATTTGTACATACTGATGTAATATAGTATTTTTTCTTGCATACAGTATAGTGAGATTCATTTTGAGATTTTCATAAAATTGCATCTTGTATTTTGTGTTTGTTCTCTCCCTGGTTACCACCATGTTGTTTTCCCTCCCCTTCCCAATTTTCCTACCTTCCTCCTTCTCTCATTCATCCCTTTCCCCCTCTTTATGGATCCTCTTGTATTCCCTAATGTTCCTTCTGGAATCTAGTATGCATTTT
>VMDO01028038.1:0-10212 GCA_007922755.1 Pedetes capensis
CATGTTTGGAAGAGTGGCAGGTCAACGGAAAAGAGGAAAACCCTCCACCAGATGGATTAACACAGTGTCTGCAACAATGGGCTTAAACATAAATAAGATGGTTTGCCTGGCACAGAATCGGCAAGTGTTTCGATCTGCTGTACATAGGGTCGCTATGAGTCGGACTCGACTCGACGGCACCTAACAACAACAACAACCAACATAGCTATGGAAAACAGATATAACTTAAGTGATAAAATTTGAGGGCCTCTGCTCTTCTGGAGCCTGTTTGAGTGAGCAGTGCTCTTTTATGATTTAGCCAAAAAGGATGTAGGGACAAGTTTGGGTGGCGTCATGTTGTTCAGAGGACCAGATGTAACAGACGAGGAAGGAGAGGAGAGTCCAAGTCACCGGGCCCATAGTGCCTGGCTTCTTCTGGACATTTCTGTGCTGAGCTGAACAAGCTTTCAGTGGCCCTCATTGCACAGGGACAGGATTTGATGGTCGTTTTCAGGTTCCTCCTACCCCTGACTTCCCACTATGTTTCCTGACAGGTCCTTCGAAAAGACTGAGGTCTCGCTTTCGTGGGTTTTCTGTTCTACTGTTGGTTCTCTAACTTGTAGGAGGAAGTTAGGGAAGAGAATGAGCTTCTGCCCATTGGTGGAGGTGCAGGGCTGCCCTGGCCCATGCCGGGCCCTATCTGGAGAGTAAACACCATCCACTGAAGTGCTGTCAGTGAATGCGTGGCGTTCAGGGGTTGAAGGAGACTCCACCTGAGCGGTGGGCACGTGGGAAGAGCTGGGCTTCCATACAGAGTACCCCAATCTTAGGTCCCTGTGAGGAACTAGCTCCACAGCTTTGGTCTGAATTATAGCTCCCTTACTCTTGCTAGTATATCCATGGTTAACTCACTTACCCTATCTGTAGCATGGGTATGGCAAAGTTGTTTCCAGGACTAACAAGAGTCACATCTGTAAGTTGTCTAAGATAGTTCCTTCCCTCTCCCTTCCTGCTCTCTGCCCATCACCTCTAAGCTATTACACAAGCACACATACATACATATGTACTCACCCCATGCATAGGAGGGCTCACACTTCACATAACAGGCACGCACATATGACAAACACACATGCACAGGCCAGCACCTATGTATACTCAGTACATGAACGCACACATGTGCACACATGGCCACACACAGACGTGTATATGTGCACATAGGCACGTGTACAAATGCAAGCATGCATACCATCCACACGTGCACACCTGCAGCTGTGTCCTTGCATATACACATACGTGCATGCCCACTGCAGTCCACCCACATCAGTCTATCCAGTTCTCTAAACGTGCCCTGTGTTTTCACATTGGTGGGCCTTCAAAAGCACTCTTCCCTCACTAGGAAAATATCTTTGGTTCTTCACACAGTCACCACCTCCTTGTTTTGTATGATCCATGTCAAATGTCACATGAAGCGTTTCCCAGCATCCCCAGACAGAGCCGTTTGCTAGTTCTGTTCTTCATTTTCTCTGGAAACCATGAGTGAGTGAAGAGCAACGTCTCACTCATCTTCCAATGCCCAGCATCTGACACAGAGTTGGAGCTCCTGAAATGATTGCCCAGTGCTGGAAAGGCAGGTGTGAACTTTTTATTACCAGGTTCCTTAGTGTGTGGTCCCCTTAAAGAAGACTGGGGGCCAATTTTGTGGAAGACATGCTGCTTTGGAAGCACTTGGAAGGAAGGAAGGCAGGTGCCTGGCAGGAGGTAGATTCAGGGCTATGCCAGGTGGAAGGGAAGCCAAGGAGTAGGAAGAAAGACTCTCAGTTCCCAGAGCTTGTCAGCCTGCGCCGCCTGGGGCCACGGGTACAGCCAGGGACGGGAGGGAGAGTCAGAAGCAGAGGGCGGGAGAGGGAGCCTAGTAAGGAGGTGATGTTGCACTGAGTGTACTGAGAGTAGAGGAGGGAAAGAGGAGCAAGGAGTGCTGTTTCCCTAAATTGGGGATCTTGGCAGGTGGTGCTGGGAATAAGCTAGCAAGTTGGATCAGCAGTTTTCAACTTCTTTGGTCTCAGGACCTCTTTATATGCTTAAAAATTATTGGAGAACCCAGAGAGTTGTTATTTATATGGTTTACATCAACTCAATATCAACTCAATAAGTTGTTGTTAGGTGCCATCAAGGTGGTTCCTACTTACTCATAGTGACCCTACATAGAACAGAATGAAACAGTGCCTGATTCTGTGCCATACACATAATCATTTTTATGTTTAAGCTCATTGTTGCAGCCACTGTATCAACCCATCTAGATAAAGGTCTTCCATTTTTATATTGATCCACTACTCTCCCAAATGTGATGTCCTTCTCCAGGGACTGGTCCCTCTTGATATCATGTCTATGACGTGTAAGAGGCAGTCTAGCCATCTTTGCTTCCAGTTATCAGTTACAAGGGAGAAATTTCAATGTATTTATTTGTGAACTCATTAAAACAATATAATAAGTTGAGCACTTGTAAATGTGATATTTTAAAATAATTTTATTTTTAACTAAAATTGGTGAGAAAAGTGGTATTGTGCTATACTTTTGCAGCTTTCTTTGGTATCAGGCTTGATAGAAGACAGCTGAATTCTCATTTCCACCTTTGCATTCAACTGAGTAGACTCAGTACAGTGGAGTTTGCATCTGGTGTTCACCGTCAGTCTACAGCCATACCACCCTGGCATGTGATCCCAATCAGAACTTGGTGGCTAAGTAGGGGCAGGCCTGGTTACTTCTTGGTTGGGAGACCACCTGAGAATACTGGGTGCTGTAGGCTTGGGAGAAGGACCTGGTAGCCCACTCCCAAAAAACAATCAGCCATTGAAAACCCTATGAATAGCAGAGAAGTACTGACAATAGTGCTGGGCATGGCGCAGTGTTGGGGAGTGTTTCATTCTGCTGTATGTAGGGTCACTATGAGTTGGACCCGACCTGATGGCATCTAACAACATTTTGGCCTGCAGCCATAGCACTGTGGCTTCCGATCCCGTCAGATCTCAGAAGCTAAGCAGGGTCATGCCTGGTTAGTACTTGGATGGGAGACCACCTGGGAACACTAGGTGCTCTAGGTTTGGGAGAAGGACTGGCAAACCACTCCCCAAAATCAATTACCCACTGAAAACCCTATGAATAACAGAGAAGCACTGATAATAGTGTTTTGATTATTGTATGTAGTGTCGCTGTGCATGGGACACCGATTCAATGGCCCCTAACAACAACAACAACAACAACAACAACAACAACAACAACATTTCATCATCGAAACATCACTTCAGAGGCCTCATTTGATTTGTTACAATATCCTATGTCATGTTGCCTCTGGAAAACTCCCCTGTATGGTCATGCAATAAAGAGAACAAAACCCCAATCTACCTTAGTATGATTATGAAAATAGTTTTGACTTAAAAGACCCCTGAACTGTTAGGTGAGGTCCTATGGAAGTCCTGATCTTCACTGGTTTCCTTTCCTGGGGGGGCATTTTTCAGTGTGTCTTAGCCTTCACCTTGTCCTGTAGAAAGGCAGATCTAGTGATCCTGCCTGGGTGCCTTGCTAGCTGAAGGCCTTGTGAAACTATGGTGAACTTCTGGCAGCATAGATTATGGGAGATGGTCAACAATGAGAGGAAGAGGAAGGATCCCTGAATGGGAATCAGGAGCTGAACTTAAACCCTGAGGTCTAGGTAGGACTGTGTGTCCTTGGTCTAGCCATTTTCTTTGGCGAGACCTTCTCTGCCTTTGGTGGGAGTAGGAACTTGGGTAAGTTCTTAAGACTCCTTCTGGTTTGACTAATGCTAGGTTTCTGATCCTGAGTCTTATGTGACTCCTGCTGTCCATCTGGCTTTTGAAGGGGTTTCTTTGAGGAGGACACTGACCATCAGAGTGAAAGCGGGAAGCTTCCAAATCCTACCACTCCTCTGCTCCATATAATAATAACATTACATTATATACTGACTGCATCACATTACAAATGTAATAAAAATTCATTAAAGTAGAAAAGTTGGATAAGAAAAAAATGAAAATGAAAAGTGTCACAAATCAACATTATTATTCTTATCCCAGACACAGCCCATGCTGACATGAGGGTATCTTTCTATTTTTGTCCTTTGCATATAGTTTAATACTTTATCTTTGCCAGATAGTTTCTTCTTCTTCCTCCTGCTCTTCCTCTTCCTCCTCTTCCTCCTCCTCCTCTTCCTCCTTCTCTTTTTCCTCCTCCTCCTTTTCTCCCTCTTACTCCTCCACCTCCTTTTCCTCTTCCTCTTCCTCCTATTCCTCTTCTTCTTCTTTTGTGGTACCTTGGGGTTGAATCCAGAGCCTCGCACATACCTTGCAAGTCTCTACCACTGGGCTGCACCTCCAGTCCACTTTTATTTTTTAAATTTTGAGTCAGGATTTCACTAAGTTACACAGGGTTCCTTGGGTCTTGAACTTGTGATCCTCCTGCCTCAGGCTCCCAATTCACTGGGATTAAAGGAGTGTGCCACCATGTCCAGCTCAGATAGTTTCTTCTTAAATACAACTTTATCATGTGACTCATGGCAAGTAAATAAAATTTGGCATTAGAGGCTCTTGGTCTTTCCAACTGTCTTCTACTCTTCCTTGATCTATGCTCCCTTACTGTCTCTCCCCAAATAAATCAGGTTACCTGTATCCTCTCCACACTAAAGGTCAGCTTTTCCCAGCTGAAGACTCTACCTGTAAATTGAATGTATTCTGTGGGGTTCATTCCCCACCTTGCTTTCTTGACAACTCAAATGTATCCTTCATGATTCTGATCCAATATCACTTCTGAAGTCTTGTTGTTTGTCTTTCTCTCTCCGTGCTTCCATAGCAATTACACATCTCTGAAGGGGCACTTTGCTCACTGTGTTGTAATTGTCCGCATGCCTCCTATTAGCTCCTGGTTCTGGAGCTGCTGACATATGGCACACTGGGCAACTGCCCCACTAGGTCGGGTCTGTGTGTTGCTCGTCAGATGCTGTGTGCTGTCTGCTTCAGCCAGTGAGTGCATATACTTAGTTGGTTACCTGGGTGTTCTGCTGGACTGTGAGCCCCCTATAGGTGGGTCCACAGAAGACTGATCATGCCCACCTGTAGAGTTGGGAAAGGCATCTCCTGGCAGGGCTAGGTCTGTTCTGGCTTGACGCTTGGGGCAGGCAGGATTCCAGACCACAAGATGTCAGTGTTGTCTCAGCTACTGAGGAAGTGGCCAGGGCTGCGCTTCTGTGGCTTGCTTTGCCTAGCGTTGGCAGGTGCTGAGTGCTCTCAGGAACTGATAGGTTAGACAAAGCTCCTCCCACCCTGAGGGTGGATGTGGAGGAAAGTGAATTGCAGGGGAAAGGCTCCAGACAGGGGTGAGCCAGAGTGTGCTCTCAGGCTGCTTTGGATGTGGGAGATGGGCTAGCAACATTGGAAGTTACAGGAAGGCCACTTATTATCTTGTCCAGTTGAAAGCACTACACAGTCAGAAAGGGCTTATCAGTGGATTGGGCTGAGCTAGATTTAAACAAAATATGTGTGTCTGTGTATAATCTTTTATCTTCTTTTCAACTCCAGCAGCTAGAACAGTACATCTGCTGAATTCATTGCTGGTCATGACTTTTCTCAAGAAGACAAAGATACAACCTGTTTTCTTACAGGAGGTTAGGAGACCCCCTGTTCTCAGCCATCACCTCCATTTGCAGAGAGAGTCAGTCAACAAGTTCAAGGGCATTGCCAGGGACAGCATCCTCATTGGCTGTGGGTGACAGAACTTCAGAGTTTTTACCTCTAGCATAGAATGTCAGAAAGGTGCTGGGCAGGAATTCAGAAGGGCTCCATCCTGTCTGCCTGCAGCCATACTACCTTGGCATCTGATCCCATCAGATCTTCGAAGCTAAGCAGGGTCAGGTCTGGTTAGTCTTTGGATAGGAGACCATTTGGGAACACCAGATGGTATATGCTTGAGAGGAGGACCCAGCAGCCCACTCCTGAAATAATCAGCCATTGAAAATCATATGAATAGCAGAGAAGTACTGAGAGAATGCCAAGCAGTATTGGGTAGTGTTTTGTTCTGTTATACATATGGATGCTATGAGTTGCACTTGATTTGATAGCACCTAACAACAACAACAACAACAACAACAACAACAACAACAACAACAACCACCACCACCATCATGTCCTGGCTCAGCCAAATGATAGCTGAAAAACTCAAGTGGGTTACATGCTTATCCAAGCCTCAGCCATCCCATTTTCTCCCAGATGGGCTGCCTCAATTAGGAATAAGCTGCCTGCTATCAAAGGCTACTATACACTTCCATGGCCAATGATTAGAAAACTGCCTTCACATTGTTTCTTTTCACATGACCTAGCTATAAGTATTTTAGTGGACAAAACCAACATATACATTCTCATTGACATTAGTTAATTATAGGTAAAATGAGCATTACTCCAAAAGTCCAAGAATTACAAATTTTATTTTGAATGTAAAGAAAACTCCACCAAATCTGTTAATTTTCCTTGAAATTGTTCTTACCAGAAATTTTGCTGACATGGATTCTCTCTATGGGCCCTTCTGATTTGATTCTGGATTCCAGAAAGCCTAGCATCTCAAGGTATCACAGATCCTGCAATTTTGTGCAGTTACTCTTGAAAATACCATCTTCATAACAAAATCCAGGTTGGTTGTGTTATTTAATACCTTCTAAAGGCATCATGGATGACTTATTGATTTTTAAAATTAAAATTGAGAAGAGAAAGAAACCCACACAATTGTTTATAATTCACCAGATGTTAGGATCTGGAATCTGGTAAATAAGAGCCTCATTTGAAGATATTGAAAAAAACATTTCAATGCAAAAATCAATGAAATGTGACAGTAATGAAAAGATGAATAATAATTTGAAACAGCCTTTTACCTCTGAGCCAATGTTATAATAAAAGTGATGAAAACATCCAAAATTTTACTTGGCTATAAGTTTAAGGATGGGGCTGGGAATGGGTGGGACAGGGAAGGGAAAGGGAGGTAGCAACATTTACCGAGTACTTACTGTGACAGGGAATGTGTCAGACACTCAGGATTCCCAGTTGTTTACAATATGTTTCAAGTGTGAACATATGGACTTCCTCCATTGCTGTGGCTACAACCCCTATCCATTCAGTCAGCTTCCTAGAGACGTGTGCAGCCTCAGCAGGCATGGGGAGGAGCTGAGCTACAGAGGCTGGCATAAGATTGGAACACAGATCACTATGCATAGTAGTACTTTCCTGCACATCCTTCTTTACATGCCAGCGATTCTTCTACAAACTCTAGTTATTTTAATCCATTAATCCTTATATCAGCTACTAAAGACAGGTTTACTATATTAACTTTGATTTGCTAGCGGGTAGTTCTGGGGCTCAGAGGGGTTAAGAAAGTTGCTGAAGTTCACATAGTTAGTAAGCTAGTATGCAGCAGAGCCAGGATTTGAACCTGGGGAAAATGGCTCCAGAGGCTTTGTACATGATCATTCTGCTACGCTGAGTGGTTTTACCTGATCATTTCTGGAAGAAAAGTGTCCAACGGATCCACCCTTTGAAGGATGTACTTACATTCTGAGAAGTAGAGGTTTTTCAGAAGGGAAACAGAAAGATTTCTCTTTCTACCTTTTCTGTCATGGCCAGGAGGACTTGGGTTACTTCCATCACAGGGGAAGGGCCCTGATGTTGTTGTGGGCCTTTGCACATGCCTAGTGGGCCTGCCCTCTTCCATCTTTTTCTCTGGTTGAAACTACAAAATCCAGAGAGAAAGCTATATACTAGAGGAGGGTGTGTACACCTGTCCTTGTGTGTGCACAGGGGTTGGGGTACTTCAGGAAAAGCCTCCTAATACGTTGATGTTTAGTTTAGCATACAGGGATGAACAGGAGACAACCTGGGAGAGAACAGGTCCAGGGACAGGTGTTGAGGTTAGTGGGTGGGATTGGGAAAGGACATGTACCACCAAATGGAGCAAATATTGCAGAGTTGTGAGAAGGTAGAACAGTTGTACGTTTGTTATTCAGTGTCAAAGTGTAATATACAAAAATACACAGTGAGCACATGAAAAAGATTGATTTAACACACTGAAGAAAGAATAAGGAGAATAGCAAAACTGGTTCAAAAGACAATATGGAGATACTGTCAATGAAAGAAAGATTACTAGATGAATGCTGTGGCTCATCCCTGTAATCCCAGTGATTCAGGAAACAATACAAGACAGTCATGTCTCTGTGCAGCTTACATTTAGTGAGGGGAGATATACAATAAGTATGCTCATTCCCTGGATGTGGCCAACCTGTAAAGGAAGGCCTCTATAGGAATGACAGTAGAGAGAAGGGGAACCTGCTACTCAGGATCCGAAAAAGTAGGTTATAGCAGGAAGAAGTAACAAGAAAAAGGTTGGAAAGAACTGGATGGGTCCCCAGGTAGACAGATGGCTTTGGGGCTGGAGTATGGGGAGAGTGGGGAGAGCACCCATGGAGGAGGAACATGAAGGGAGGACCTATGATCTGACTTCTTCTCTAAGAGTGATGGTGTTTAAGCTGGGGAAAAACATGCCCCGGTTTCTTTTTTTTAGTGGATTATTTTGGTTGTGTGGAACATGGATTATTGGATGCAGAAGAGAAGTCAGGAGAGCTGGCTGCATGGGACTGGGGCAGACTGTTGGGCCTATTCCTGTGAAAGATGATGGCCTATACCAGTGTCAACATGACCAGGATCCTGCTTGAAATGATGTCTTTGCAGACTGGGGTGGAGGCCTTGAGAAGGATGTGGCTGGAACTAAGAAACTACTTAGTGGCTAGGGGAGAATTAGTGAGAGATTGTCAAGGTTTCAATAGAGAAAGTCCCCCAAAGATCATGTGCTTTAACTTTTGGTCCCCAGCTGGTGGCACTGTTTGTGGGGCTATGGAAACTGGGAAGAGAGTCACTCAAGGAGGGCCTTTGGAGGTTTTTACCCAGACCTGTGGCCCCACTTGCTCTCTGTCTCCTGCCCTAAAATGCCATGAGGTGGTCTGCCACAGGCCCTACTGCAGCTTCTGTCATCCCTGTCCTGCCACCATTATGGACAGATCTTCTAACTGTGAGCCTCCAATAAACCTTTTCCTCCAAAAGTCTGTGTTGTCTTTTAGCTACAGTGATGAAGGTGACTAATACAGAGCACAAGTGTGCCAAAAAAGGAATAAATTGAAATGTTTGGGGCTTTAAAGTAGTTCAGAAGCTGCTCTTAAGGGGGATCTTTGTTATCAGAGGGAGGCTTTTTTTTGTCATAAGCACAGTCCAGCCAGGGCAGGATCAGGCTCTCACCACAGACCTTGATCTGCTGGACAGGACGCTTGAGGGAACCCTGGGGTAGTCAGACCACCTCCCCGGGGAGGAGATGCTGTGCTGGAAATCCCACTTTAACAGGGGCTCCCCTTGTTGTGGTCTTGTAGGCACTCTCTGTGGGGGTGGTGGCCAAAGATGTTGAGTAACCTATGGATGATTTCTAAAGGAGAGATGCTGAGCATTTTCATGTATACTTCTGTCCAGGGCTAAGATCCAACAGCCAAGTAGTAGGCCAACATTTTTATCCAAGTCTGTCTCCCAAGTCCATGGGCCTCAAGCGCTCCAACTGGAAGTCAAGCCTAAGCATTCTGCGGGAGCTACTTTAGGTTGATTGTGTAGAAAACTGTCAACCCTGAGGCCTAGTGTGGAGGGCACAGCCCCAGGAGTTTATTCAAAGAACTTCCTGGGAAACTCCAAGCCTCTAGCTTTCTTTCTGGTTGGAGTTTTAAAACACTGGTCTTATGTGGGGAAATGGTAATTTTTCATCCCAGAGCAAGCATGGCACATGGCCATTAGTTTAGTAGTCTGGTGGCTTGGTGTTTATGCAAGAATAAAAATGCGAGGCAGTAGTTGGGGAACACAGGAGAGCCAGGTGAGGTCTCATTTGTTCTAATATGTAACAAGGAAAATGTGATTGTATTTCCAAGTTCTATTCTCTCTGGGTAATTATGTACAGTGTTATATTTTCCAAGATCAAAGGGTGACTCTTTAGATCTGTGTTGCAAATGAGTTCTTGCACTGTGTGAGCTAACTCATGCTGTCTAGGCTGCTGTGAGATGGGCCAGGTGTGGTGCCTCAGAAGGAAGAAAAGCAAATCCAATGAAGCAACCAGCGTGGTTTTAGACCAAATCAATGGCGAGAAGGAGGATTTGAGAAGGGA
>VMDO01028038.1:10312-24596 GCA_007922755.1 Pedetes capensis
AAAAAAAAAAAAAAAAAAAAAAAAGAAAGAAAGAAAGAAAGAAAGAAAGAAATTCCCAAGAAGGGCAAATTTAGCTTAGAACCTTTTTTTTTTTTATACAAACGTAAGACCATCAGCAGCCCTAATCCTCCTCTCTGATGTAGCAGCCAAGAGGAGAAGGTGTTCTCTCGTAGATATTTGCAGAGTTGTTTGGAAGGAAGTGTTGTTCCTGAAATCCCAGTAATTGCATGCATCTGCCACTAACAAATGGAAAATGGAAATAGCTCGAGAAATAGACTTACACTTGCTGAAGTTAGTGTTTGCAAGGCTAAACCTGAAGCAATTTTAGACACCAAGCATGAGGACTCTGCAGTGAGTATACTGACCCTGGTAGAGGCGAAAGAGCAATTCAGCAGAGATGGGTGGGAAGTATGTGCATGTGTGTTATGGGAAGATGTGTTTTTATGGTCCAACTCTACCAGATATGTTAGAAATGTAGCCATCATTATGTTCATTTGACCAGTAAGTAATCTGATGACCAAAGAATTAGCCAACTTCTCCTGATCATGTTGTTGGTGTTGTTAGGTGCCATCAAGCTGGTGTGCGACTCATAGCAACCCTACATATAACAAGCAAAACACTATTGTCAGTGCTTCTGTGCTATTTATAGGGTTTTCAACGGCTGATTGTTTTTGGGAATGGGTTGCCAGGTCCTTCTCCCAAGCCTACAGCAACTGGTCTTCCCAGGTGGTCTCCCATCCAAGTACTAACCAGACCCAACCCTGCTTACTTCCTAGATCTGACAGGATCAGATGCCACAGTGGTATGGCTGCAGGCTTCTCCTCGTCATTGTTGTTGTCGAGTTGGTATTCGACTCATAGCGACCCACATAGGGTTTTCAATGGCTGACTGTTTCAGGATTGCCTTGGGAGTGGATTGCCAGGCCCTTCTCCCACTCCTGGTCATAGGAGACTGAATCTTTGTCTGCAAGATTCATGGGTGTGGACTGGGGGAAGAGAGCAGCCTTGAGATAGAAGGAGAGGCAGACCAGACAACTAAAGAAGACATTAAGAACATGACCAGAGTAGGCAAACTCGTTGGCTTCTCCTGCTATATACCATTATGGAGATCAGCAAATATCAGCCTTTCTCAAGTTGTGTTCTTTAATTTATTACTGAATTTCTAATATTCTATGGGATGTTAGGAAGTATCTTGCAAAAAGGCTTCATGCACAAAAAATGGATTAAGAAATGATCATTTAACTGGAGGACTTCTGTAAGCCTCTAATTTGTTTGTGTGGATGGCAAAGAGGAGATAGGATATGTTCTGTTTGCTAAATTTATTTGATCTTGCCATGCCCCCTTTTTAGTGTATGATCTCTGTGTCGATAGACACATGCAAATATTGGTCTCCTTCATTTAGTGAATTGCACATGAAGTTCATTCTACAGAGTGGATTTAAGTCTTTTCATTTTTATTTTTCTTGAAAATATTCTGCATTGCAAGGGCTTCTACACATTTGGCAGTTCACAACTTTGTTGGTGGTGTGTGCAAAGTGGAAGAGGAAAGGGCAGGGAGAAGGGCCTGACTCTGGAGGTGAGCAGTTTTAGCTATACAGGAAAAGGACACACAGCCTGGAGAACAACAAAATGATGAGGAAGGGAGTAGTGCAGATAAGGGGGATGTCAGAAGGCAAGTTAGAGACACAGATTCTTGCAGTAAAGCACAGGAAAAAATAAGAAGGCCGCAAAAGAGGAGAGTTGCTGAGATTCTGGTACTATGGGCCTGCATTCCCTTGCAAAAGACCATATGTGAACTGCTTCTCTCAACTGGACCCTACCTAGGCTATTTTCCAGCAAGAGTGTAAGTAAACCAGCTAGGGCTTTACAGCCAAGAAAATTTGCAGTCAACTCCTGCTCCTTTGCATTTATTTCCTGGTTTATGACTTTGAGTGAATTCTTCAAACTCTCATCTCCACCACTCAGAACCATTGAGAGGGTTCAATGAGGTAATGCAGGTAAGCCCCATGCTATCGTCCTATAGCAGAGAGACCCAGGGCATCTCCTCATCTATCTCTGTGCTCTTTCTTCACCTGGACTTTGCCTCACTTGCCTTTTTACCTTCCAACCACCTGGCCTCATCAACTCCAGATCTCTTCTCTTCTCTGTCCTGGGCTCAGGGTTGTTCAGACCCCGAGGATCCTGGATGACTGTTTTCCTGATAACTGGGACCCTTCTTTCTGGAGAACTAGTTCTTGCCTGGAGTTAGAATCTAAGATTGGAAGATGGGCCAGAGGGGTAGCATCCCGTGCTATAGGTGCAATCTACGGGGGGCTTTCTCACAGACAGAAGGGCAGCCTGAAGGCCTTCTGGGGCCTGGTAGCTGCTTGTCCTGGTCGTTCTGTTTTGCTTTGCAACATGATATTCTGCCAAACAGATGAAATAGGTCACAGAAGAAATTTTAATTCCAATACGATAACCTTACGTGTATTGTGACATTGGGAATTTTTTAAGGATGTATCTTTTCCCACTTGAATCAATTTATTACATTCTGTGTTCCAAAAATATGAATTAAAACTTCCATTGTCCTTCCTTCCTGCCATTATCCTCCTTAGTGTTCTCTGTGTTTTGCATAAGAGCAGAGAGTGAGCTGAAGGTCCGAAATGGGCTGTCAGCTTTGGAATTTCGGACAGACCGCTTTAATCTACCTGAGTAAACAATGGGTTATTTAGGAGCATTTTTAAGAGGCTAACCTTGAAGAGCATTGTGCTTTAAAAAATATTGAATGAGTAATGGAAGATTTATTATGTTCCCACTGATTTATAATATTTGCTTACTGTAAAAAACTAGAAATACATAAAAGAGGACTACCATCAAAATTAAGTTATGGCATGTTTTCTAAGTCAAATACCCTCTTCCTATAAATCAACAGGTAATTAGGCTATTTATATGGGTTGATTTTGTCAATTTAATATTATATTTTTAAGAATTTATTACCTCAGTAAATAATCTTCTATTCATGTTGTTAATAGCTATTTCACCACATAGATGTACAAGAGATTATTGAACCTAAATTTTATTGCTGCATACCCTTTTGTTGGGCTGGGATTTAGCTCAGTTGGTAGAGCGCTGTGCTGCAGTCTCTGAGGTCCCGAGTTCAATTCCCAGCACTGCAAAAATGGGAGAAGGGCCTGGCAATCCACTCCCAAGGCAATCCCGAAACAGCCAGCCATTGAAAACTCTATGAGGGTCGCTATGAGTCGGATACTGACTCCACGGCAACCCCTTTTGTTGGACATTTAGGTTGATGATAAATTTTTTAGTATTATAAATATCATTGTGGCCAGGCATGGTGGCTCATATTGTAATCCCACTATCTCAGGAGGTGGAGTCAGGGGGATTGCAGGCTGGAGGCCAGAGACAGACTGTGTAACTTAGTGAGACCCTGTCTCAAGGTAAAAAATAAGAAGTGGGCTGGGGGTGCACCTTAGTGGGGGTGCAAAACATGCATGAGGTCCTGGGTTCAACTCCCAAGTATTGCAGAAAAACATCATTATGATGAATATCATTATACAACTATGTCTGTGCACATCTCTAAATTATTTCCTTAGAATTATTTCCTAAGGAGCATGAGCTAATTAAATGCATTAGATGGATCTATGGTTCCAAATGCCTCTCCAGAAAGGCAGGACCAATTTGTGTCCTCATCTGAGACTGATGGCCCTTCGTCTACACTTCACTAACCTGAGTCCAAAAAGCAAAAACAAACAAATCAACTTTGCCAGCTTGATGTGTGATCTATATCATCTCATTATTGTGTTATGTGTCATTTCTTTGATTTCACATGAGCTTGACTATTTTATGTAGTGTTTATTTTTCATTGATTTTTCTTATTTTATAAATTGGCTTACTCATGGTCTTTGCCCATTTGTCAACTGCAGTGTTCATGAGGAGGTAGTGGCGTGCTCTCTCTTTCTCATATATGAAATATATTCACTTTTCATTTGGTGTTTTAGTTACCCATATTTTTCCTGTTTTGTCAATATTCTTTTATTTTAGTTTATGGTACTTTTAGATGTTCAGAAGTTAAAAAATCCTATGTAGTAAAATTAACCAGACTTTTTACTTATTGTTCTTTCACTTGCTTTGATGATTACAAAGACTTTTTCTACTCTAAGATCAGATAGCTAGATATTTCTCTCTGATGGTTTAGTTTTTAGGTTTAGCTTGTTAATTGTTTGGAATTTATTTTAGTATATGGTATGAAATAGGGATCTCATTTACTATACATGTATTTAAATGTTAACCAAAGTCTCAGTATTACTTATTAAATAAAATTTCTCTTTTGTACTTGTTTCAATGCTTCTCCTCATAGTAGTAATATTTATAAGTCCATGGGTTATTTTCTGAGTTTGTCACCTCCATGCCCTCCATGCCTTTTAATTCTTCATTAGTGCTTATGTTGGCTGGAAAAATATTTATTTAGGGTATTTTTCTTTAAAAAAAGATAATTTCCCCCCCATTAATTCTGATGAGGGAATATATTGATTTGGGAGGGCTCCTCAAAAACTTCATTGCAGTTTTGATTAAAATTCTACTAAAATGCAAAACAATTTTGTTCTTAGTTTGCTATAATCATTTATGATAATTTTTGATTATTCAAGTTTTCTTTTATTTTTATAGAAAAACCCTAATTTTCTTCACATTTCTTGATTAATTGAATATTAGATGTTTTACATTGTTGCCATAATGAATGATTTTCTTCCCCACATTGGATTGTTGTTTTTTCGTAGTGGAAAAATGTCTACCTAATGGCGTATGTAGATTTAGCTTGTAATTGTCCAACTTACTGAAGTTCTCTTAGTGGTTTTATAGTGGGTTTTTTGTTGTTATTGACCATTAAAAATAATGAATTTTATATAAATATGGTTTATATGACTTATGTATATTATCCATGATACTTTATTAGTTTTTAATTTTTTTCTTATGTGTTGATTAGAAATTCCCCAACAGGGGTAAAATAAAGGCAATCTTGGCAGGCATTCTTTTCTTGCTCCTGAATTGAATGGAAATGCCTCTAAAATGGACAATAAAGAATAGCATCTGGGCTTGGCTTAAGGCATATGATTTTGTCACATCAAATTTTAGTTTGACTAAGAGGGTTTTCCTCCCCAACATGAATCGAATGTTGATTTAATCAAATGCTTTTTCTATCCCTGCCCATGTAATAATATAGTTTTTCTTTCTCTAAGTTATTGATGTATCACAGTATTTTAATGGATTTACAAATATTAAATATCTCTTGTATTCACTGGCTATTCTTTACCTAGTCATGTTACATATTTACTTGAATATATTATGCATTCAGTTTTACAAATAATTGCATTTGTAATTTGCAATGGTCTTATGGTTTTCCTTTGTTTTGCATTCCTATCTCAGCTGTTTAGAAGGCAGTTAAAGTACTTCTTTCTGGAGAGATTTGAAGAAATCTTTCTGGAAAACTGTCTGTGCCCATCACACTTTTTTGAATTTAATTCCCATTTCTTTAAGATTTCTAAATCCATATAAATGAACTTTTAAGAAATATAATCCTCTATTAAAATTGTTCTCTGCCTCTTTCTTAGTCTTTTTTCTTCTGCTTCTAATGTTGTAAAGGTGTGTTTTCTTTTCCTTTTTATTGCATATTTTATATTTCTATTACTCCATAAAAGTTTCCAAGTAGAAGGGCTGACAGCATCTTTATCCTGCTTTTATTAGCTTTTAGCATGTTGTGATGCATTACAGTGTACCTGTTCCTAGCTCAGTAGATTTAAAGACAATTTTCTAGTTTTAACAAAAATAATCCCCTCAATGGAAAAATAGATTATAAAGACTTCTACAGATAGTCCTAGATTGAAGATGATTACAAAATCCCAAGTGTAAGTAAATAATAGCAAAAAACAAAATGAAACCAAGCTGAAAAATAGAAGCTCAACACTTTTTTCTTACTTCTTTTATGTCTTCGTCAGTCACATGAAGATGTCAAAGCAATGTGAGGAAAAGAGATCTCACCAGAAGTGTGTCTATGATAGACCAAAAATACTATCTCCAGGCAGTGGGATCTCTTGCAATACCAAAGCACTAGAGAATGCCAGGTAATTGATTCTCTGAACTTGAAAATAAGTGTTGGTACTATTTCAGCCATGTTTAAGTTATATGATATATAATCCAAATTTACTAAAATATATAACTTACTTTGAGATTTCTTTCTCTACAGTACAGAACAAAAAGTCACCTCATGGGGGATATACTTATTCTTGCTTTTACAGTAAAAAGTCATTGAAATGATACCCAGAAAACCATATTATGAAAAGTTGAAAGGATATTCCATCAGCAAGAAGTATTTGAAGATAGGCAAAATCTGTTGTTATATATTTGAAGAAATAAGATTTACAGCAAATTATTGTTTTCTTTTACTCTTATGTTTTTTTTTCTTTTTTTGACAGAGTCTCACTATGTAGACCAGGTTGGCCTCAAACTCACAGTCTTCCTGTTTCTGCCTCTCAGGTGCTTGGAATATAAGCCTGTGCCACCACACTCAGGACAAACTCTCTCATATGGAAGTCTGGCTATATAGTTGACTGTATATACAGATGCCTGTATAATGCTTCAGTTAAGTTGTTTATTAGATAATCTTTCAGTAATTAAATGAACTAAGCACATTAGTGTGTTTTGCTATTCTAGTACATTTTCTAAAAGTACAGAGAAGATAGTTTTTCAACAGCATATTGCTTCCTTAATAACAATAATTTAAATTTTGCTGTTTTAAGGGGGTGGGAAACTGTGTATATGGTGTGCAGATGGAACAGCTGCATCTGCTGCAGTAAAAGGGGCCCTTAAGCAAACATGGATGGCCTCACATGTGAAATTTATTCATTGTCTCCACCTACGTAGGGAAATGTACCAACTATGTTGAAGCCAAAAGGGTGTTTGATGCAGCTGAAAAAAAAATCAGTAGAATCTTTATAACATACTAAAGAGGAGAGTGATGGCCAGTATTATTTGTGGAGAGTTGGTTGATCTGGCAAGATGTTTCAAGTGTTTGTCAAACTTAAAGATAAACAAAACACATTATTTTTCTCATACAGAAAGATAAGCAATCCAAATTTGAAGACTGTTTTTTCTTCCAAGCAGACATTTTCGAAGTGAAAACAACAAATTTAATCTGTCCCTTCAAGGTAAAGGTAATATTTTAACAAGTGAGAATCTGCTTTTAGATGGAAATTTTTGCTAAGGAAAGAACTTTTCGAAAGTAGATGTCTGGAATGTTTTATTCTTTACATGATTTTGTTGCTGAAAATAATATATGTCACTTACAATATTTCATACATATGCATACCCAAACCTTGAAATAAGAGAGTCTGACTTATTTAAAAAGCTGTTCAAAGAATTTTGTTGTTTTTGAGCCTATTTTGCTAAAAAAAATCAAAACATACTACCTTTCAATTATTTGGCATGGCATGAATAATTGATTGACAGCTGGGTTGATGGAAATTTAATAACAGATTTTCAGGAAAAAAATTTTTTTGCATAAAGGATTCAGAAAGTACAGCTAACAGTGTGATTCTTCTATGTGGTTCTGCAAGCTTTTATAAGTAGGTTTTTGGTGATGAAGGCTATTAAAACTAAGTATTGAAATGCATTGAATTTAGAGGCTGATTCCTGAAACAGCATTTTGGAGATTTTAAAAATCCAGAGACATGTAGTTAGCCCCAGTGCCTTCTCAAGGTCATTTTCTTTAAGTGCAAGGTCATGTAGGACACTGAGGTATGCAGGATGGATGGTCCAATCTTTGCCCTCTTAGTATTTTTGATCACACCTCACCACAGCCACTCTTGAGATACAATTTGAGAACCATTACTTTACAGCCTTATGGGTTTTGTATGTAGTCTTTTAAAGGCTATAAGTGGTAGAGAATTTAATGTATTGTGATATAGAGGCTGTTTTGAGAGTCTACAGATTTTGCCTGGTTATAGTTGTTATGTTACATGGTTTTTTCTTTTACATGGTTCTCTTTTCTTTGAATATTAGAATGTCATTGTAGGATATACCTCTTTTCTCAGTTTAACAACTTTTTGTTGGCTTAGAACTTTTATTAGAATAAAAGTAGAGACATTAATGTTGGAACAGAATCCATGCCTCTACTTTGCTCCCTTGCTTGCCTTTGTCTGTTACTTCACTTTTGCCTTTTCTGTGTTATACTTTGTTTTAGATTCATGGGAGCAGCTTGTAACTGCACTTTTGTTCTGCTGCTCTTTTGGTAGTCTTTTTGCTTTAGGATGGTAATTTAACTGATTTATACTTATTGTCAGGTACACTTTCAGTGTCATTTTTTCATCTTTTTTTAATTTTTTTTTACCTTGCTGAAAACCAACTTACTCTCACTCCTTTGCTAGATGTACTGTTTTAATTTGATTTTTCTTTCCTCTGTAGTGTTTGGCAGATTCTACAACTATTTTGAACTCAAAAAAGAAAGATATTTAATGAAAAACATCTTATTACAATTTCTTTTAATTATCTATCTATAATTTATCTATCTATAATTTAATTATAAATTAAACATGAGGAGAAACACATGTTAACCAACCCCTAAGTTCCATGTTTTTTAAAAGAAGTTGATTATGATAATTGTTATTACTTTTATTAATTTTTTCTTCAGTTGTAGAATAAAACTTGGCATTTCATTGAACTCTATTTGCAACAAATATTCAGACAAGTCTTTATATATGGAAATTTGTTTCTAGTGACCAAATCTTTATATATTAGTTTCTCTGATTTTAATTAACTTAGTTTCATTTCTATTTAGATTGACTCCAGTGCATCTAGGCCAAGCCTCTTGCCGAGGATATATCAGTTATGCAGTTGTGCTTCAAGGGAAAAGTCTGAGTCTAGCTTATATTTTATTCTTTTTTTATGCTATCAGTTTTTCCTTGCCTTCATGTGTATAGAAGTCTCTCCTTATCTTCATAATTTTGAAAGTCACAAGAATATCATTATGTGCCATTCCTTTTCCTTAATTATAATTGATTCTTGGAGGAAAACTTTAATCTGAGATATTAGAAAGGACAGCTTCTCTAGAAACAATTTTCCTGTATTATATCTCTGAGAATGTTTGCTTTCAATGCATTATGGTCCCTTTCAGTTGCATTGCTTATTTCTGTGTGGTTCTTCATTCCATAACATCTGTAATTTTTATCTTTTAATTTCTTTGCTCTTCTCTTCATGACAGGAAAGATTTTTGAAGCCTGCCTCCTTTTTACTGGCTTTCTCTTCTGTAGTCTGCAAAAAAAATATTAAACTTAAACATAATTGGTTAACACTTTCAGATTTTTTCCTTCATCAGTTTCCCATTACTTTATCTCTTGGCTTATAGACTCCATGTTTTCTTTAATTTAAATGAAAAGCCAAAGCATTAATTTTTTTTCTAAAGCACTAAAAATATTCCGTCATGAAATTTGGGTGCTATACTGTGTGTGTATGTGTGTGTACGTGCGTGTGTGTGTGTGTGTGTGTAACAGTATTTGTTTGCCTTTCTCTTTGTAAACCTGAGGGTCTGGGTGTTCCCCACGTACCTTTCTCTGGCAGCCAAGACTTGGTTCTTTGGACGCTTTTTATTGGGCTGTCAAACAATTCATCTTTGGAGACAGTGAGAGGCCCAGGAGCAGTGACATTGACGTGCAGTAGGAGCGGCAAGGATGTCCTGCCCAGAACACTCATGGTAGGTTGTTTGGTTGAGTGGTCATTTGTCAATTTCTTCCACTGCCCAGTGGAGGGTTTTATTGGGAGAGCTGAGTTAATTTCTCATGATTAATGCTGCAAAGCCAGATAGGAGGTCTCAGGTTGGCTGTGCAGGAAGCTAGGACCTGGCTAATAAGATGGACTTACCTGGGCTTTTGAAACTGAATCTGGTGATGCCAAAACCTGGGCCAGTAGAGAAGTTACTGGCTGTCTGCAGTGGCGGCAGCCATGGATGATTTTCAGGGACAGAAGAGAAGGTACTGGGGGCAGCTTCTGCGGTCTCATCCCTTGGGGCTGGGATGATGCCTCGCCACCTGGTGTTCAATCTCTGAGGCAGGTGTGCCATCCCAAGACTTGTTCTGTGGGAGTGCAAGTTTTTCTTATAGTGCCTCTTCTTCTTAATACTGTTTTCTAAGCCCAATTCTCCAGCTCTCTGCCAATTCTGAGACTCCAGAATACTGTCAGTAAACTTATTTTTACTTAAATTGGCCAGAAACAATTTGTCTAGCCTGCCCTGATAAATTCTGCAATCTCCTCTTTAGGTATCTACATTTGCTGGTTTCTGCTCTTTTCAACCCTTATCTGCTAGCCACCTGTTAAGTTCCCAGGTTTGCTTAAGATAATCACAACTGCTTTCTGTTTTGAGCCTGCAGCCACAGCCCTGTGGCATCTGATCCATCAGATCTCGGAAGCTAAGCAGGGTCGGGCCTGGTTAGTACCTGGATGGGAGACTGCCTGGGAACACCAGAAGCTGTAGGCTTGGGAGAAGGACCTGGCAACCCCCTCCCCAAAATCAATCTGCCATTGAAAACCCTATGCACAGCAGAGAAGCACTGACAATAGTGTTTCCCCTGTTGTACAGAGGGTCGCTATGAGTCGGATACTGACTCTAGGGCACCTAACAACAACAAAAGCTTTCTGTTTAATGTAACCAAGATCCCTGACCAATACCATATATTTTTGTATAAAACTCTGATGCTTTCCAGGTATCACCTGGAAACACCAGAAACATGAAAGGTGTATTCAGGTCTGGTGTTTCCTCCTTAGCAAGTGGATTGATCAACTTTGATTACTTCACATTTATTTTGCTGCTATTAGAATAAGCTATGGGATAATTGGCACATACAGCTTCCTACTATGTTTGCTGGAGTTGACAAATCATGTATTTAGTGCAAATATTTTGAGCCAAAACCAACCTTTTGGCTCCATTTATTTTTTATTTGGTGCAATAAAGGACTTTTTCTCCCCTGGATAATGTGAACGAGATGGTAGCTTTGTGTCTAGAAAATAGACACACTCACCTTTTGCCCTCTGTTACTCACACTCCATGCCCATCTTTGCCCTGTCCAGTGAGCTCTGAAAAGTCCAGTGGTGGCCAACTGCTGGCCTTTTCACTGTGGCTGGAGAACTTAACACCACCCCACTGATACCTCTGGTTCACATGGCTAAGTATTGGTGTTTTTGAACTCAATTGTATAGGACTCACTGGAAAAAAATAAAAACAAACAAACAAAAAACCCAAAACAACAACAACAACAACAACAACAAAAACCCAAAGAGCTACAATGTGGAGAGGGAGCCTGGTGATTCACCCCCTGCAGCCCAGAGAGTAGCTCCTTCCCAGGCTGGCTGTGGCTTCCTTTCCTGTGGGTAAAACCTCAAACTGTACAAGTATATAGTGGTGCTCAGTAGGTAAAAACCTTTCCTTCTCTTCTTTTGGATAGTGGACAATCTTCTGTACATCTGGTAGATGTTTACCTAAGTCATAATTTCAATTCCTGTTGAAATTTTACAAATCTTTTTATATTTTGTATTTTTGTTGTTGTTGTTGTTAGGTGCCGTCGAGTCGAGTCCGACTCATAGCGAGCCTGATAGGGTTTTCAATGGCTGGCTGTTTCGGGATTGCCTTGGGAGTGGGTTGCCACTTCTCCCATTTTGCGGTGCTGGGAATTGAACTCGGGACCTCAGAGACTGCAGTGCAGCACTCTACCAGCTGAGCTAAATCCCAGCCCTTTGTATTTTTAGGAATAGTTAATAAAATGGTGGAAAAGAGCTTTAGATGTCTCAAGTTTTCTATTGGCAGAATCTGTTCTAACGTGCTCTGAGAAAATTTAAGAATTCTGAGAGCCTACTCCTGCTAACTCTGAAAGAGAGCTTATAACAGTGACTTGTAGTGGAACATGAAAACTTTTAAAATCGGGCCACTGACTTAGGCTGAGAAATGAAACTGGATCTCCACCTCACTCTTTTTTTTTTTTTTTTTTTTTTTTGCAGTATTAGGGGTTGAACCCAGGGCCTCATGCTTGCATGCTCTGCAGGTGCTGGACCACTGAGCTGCACCCCCAGCCCATTTTTTACTTTTTGAGACAGGGTCTCGCTAAGTTACACAGACCACCTCTGGTCTCGAACTTGCGATTCTCCTGCCTCCGCCTCCCAAGTTGCTGGGATTACAGGCGTGTGCCACCGCTCCTGGCACTCCACCTCACTCTTTACACCAAAATAAAAATTCTAGATACATTGAATACTAAAACTTAAACAATGGAAAAATAGGAAAGAACTAGGATGTGAAATGAAAGGGAATCTTTATGATCTTAAAATAGGAACGGCGATTAAAAGGATTTCATAAAATTCATAAATCTTAAGAGAAAAGATGGATAAATATGATTATAAAAATGGACTGATTCTTCATGGTAAAGATTTTGTAATATGGTCAGAAGGTAAATGGGAAGCTAGAAAAATATTTGCAATGCACATGACAAAGAATATATCCTATTATATATAAAGAGTACTTATAAATAAATAATATAAACATCAGTTCCCCCATAGTTAAAGAACCTATCAGAGTGGGGTCATGGCTGGGATTAAACTTGACCATATGGTTCTTAAGCCTTTGAAACTGGTTGTGGGGAGAATTTGGAACAGGTTGGAGATGTAGGCTAGACAAGCCCTAGAAGGTTGAACATGGAGTTTACAAACATTTCTGTTGGGAGTTCAGAAAACCAGAATGCAGAGAGAAATGCAGAATGCACACATGAGGTTTCAGACTGAAAGAAGTGCACTGTTGGGAATTGGACTAGTGGTCATTCATGTTACATTCTAGAAAATAATTTGTCTGATATGTTCTTTACCTATGGAAAAAATTACTCATATTTCTTGGGAAAAATGCTCAACTTCACTTATTATAAAATAAATATAAATTTAAATCAACTAATTGTCCACCTGCACATACTCATGAGATACAATAGGCTTTAAAATAGTACTGAGGTTGCTTAGGTTTTTGAAAGGATATTGGGACAACCAATAACCACTCCGTACCACCTTCATCCCTTCAGAAGAATATACAACTTCCTAACTCAGTAGCATCTTTTGCTACTTACTTGTCCCCTTACTTACAAAGGGCATGCATGGATGTCATGGACAAGCTCCAAGATATGTGTGGGTTATCCTGGCACCTTTTTATGCCCTTGTATTTGCGGTGGCCCAGAATGCAAATTTGCAGTTTCCCCATGCCAGGAGCAGTCCCTTACTGCAGCTGAGGCAGACATAGCTTCCTGTGTTTGTCTTACTTTGTAGTTTTTGACAAAACAGAAATAGGACTTTGAGGTCCTTAGTCAGCTCAGGTCTGAGATTAACCCTTTCCTTTCAGAATGTAACATTAATTGGCAAAGAGTAAAATGTACTGTGGCACACTGTGCCTGGGGAGGCTGTAGTGGAAGTGTCACTTTCAAAGATTGTTGGTAAGAACTTTTAAGGGCAGTTTGAGCACATCTATCAAAATGTCCAAATGCACATTCCCTTTAACTCAGTAGTTTCAATTATGGGGATTTATCATAGAGAGATACACCAAGAAAAGTCTAAGAGCATTTGCTCCAGCCTTGATTATATTAACAGAAGAATGAAAGCAACCTAAAAGTTCATCCACAGGGGGCTAATGAAATAAAATCTGGCTAATTCAATTTATGGGATTACCATAGAGTCATTTTGAAATGGGAGGCTGATCTATACACACAGAGATGGAACAATTTAAGAGTGATATTATGTGGAAAAAGCGAAGAATGGAACAAAGTACACTGATGTCAACCTTTGTGAGAAAAGGGAATACACATGCCATATCATTATGGGTTTGCCTAGCCTACTTCTGAAAACATTAGCAAGAGGCCAGTAACAGTTTATAATGGGAGGATTAGAAGGAGAAAGACATTCACCTTTTACTTCATGGTCTTATGACATTATGTGAGTTTTTTGGGGGGTAAACTATGTTTATATATTAACTATTCAAAAGTAAAAACATAATAAACATGTTGTTGTTGTTGTTAGGTGCCGTCGAGTCAAGTCTGACTCATAGCGACCCTATGTACAGCAGATCGAAACACTTGCCGATTCTGTGCCAGGCAAACCATCTTATTTATGTTTAAGCCCATTGTTGCAGACACTGTGTTAATCCATCTGGTGGAGGGTTTTCCTCTTTTCCGTTGACCTGCCACTCTTCCAAACATGATGTCCTTCTCCAGGGAGTGTTCTCTCCTGACT
>VMDO01028039.1:5512-24729 GCA_007922755.1 Pedetes capensis
ACTCATAGCGACCCTCTGTACAACAGGGGAAACACTATTGTCAGTGCTTCTCTGCTGTTCATAGGGTTTTCAATGGCAGATTGATTTTTGGGAGGGGGTTGCCAGGTCCTTCTCCCAGCCTACAGCTTCTGGTGTTCCCAGGCGGTCTCCCATCCAGGTACTAACCAGGCCTGACCCTGCTTAGCTTCCAAGATCTGACGGGATCAGATGCCACAGGGCTACAGCTGCAGGCAAAAAGTGTTGCCCAGACTGTCCTCGAACTCGCGATCCTCCTGCCTCATCCTCCGCAGCAAGTTGATTACTGGCGTGCGCCACCACGACCAGCTACTATAGTGCAGCCATCTTGAAATGGGGCCTTGCCTGGCTCCGCTGCTCGGGTTCCTAAACCAGAATGCAGCTCTGAGTGACCCTCCTTCTGTTTTGTAGAAAAATTAATCTTTGTCCAAATTTACGGTATGCAGAATCTTAAAATGGCACCCCCAAATTTCGGCCCCTCTGGACAGGCCCTGAATCATTTCTGCCCCTAGAGAGCAGGCGGAAGCTGTGAATACATTACCTGTAAAGAGGGTATTTGCAAATGTAATTAGAGCACGAATCAGCTGACCTTGAGCTAATCAAAGGGGAGATTATTTGAGTGGGGCAGACCTAAGTCACTTGAATCAGAAGTCAGATGCAGGACATCAAGGATATGTGCTCCTACTGGCCTGGGGGGAGACATACTGCCTGGGGGCTGTAGGGGGAAATTGGGAGGAAATAGGCAAAACCCCAAAACTGGAAAAACAGCTTTTAAAGATCTGGTTTGTAAATTAGAAATCCAGCAAAAGTGAAAGTAACTTGATTGGACATTTGTATAAAACCCTTCATAAATCCCCTGATCCTGATTGGACAATTGGACTCAGAGCTGATTGGTTCAGGCCATTCGGGGGCAAGCTATATAAGGAGCTGCACTGCAGCAGCTCGCTCTCTCTCTCTCCCTCCCTGTCCGACCACTGTCAAAGCAAGAGCTCTCTCTCGACTTGACCAGCAAGACAACAACTCTCTCTGCTACGGACCACAGGCAAGGAAAGGACTCTGTCTCGATTCGACCAGCAACACGGAAGCATCTGCCCTTGAGGCAGTATAAGAGCTGCTAACACTTGCAAGCTGTGCATTTGTTTGGGTTTCTCTCTGCCCTTATCAGGGCTGAGAGACAATAAAGAGCTGTGTTTGTCCCCACAAGGCAAAAGTGCCCAAGGCTTTTTCCTTTCTACCCTCTCTGGCAGTGTTCCCGAGGGCCACAGGAGTCCATGCCCCTCTCCGAGGGTCCCAAGTGACTTGTGTGTAGATATCTGTGTGCACGGCAGCACCACCCATCCGAACATCCGGGAGGTGCATGCCTCACAGGGGGCCACAAGTCAGGAACTACAGGCACGCTCTGCAAGTGAAGGCAGCCCCAGCCGACGACCAGCAAGAAATGGGGTCCTCATTCATGCAGACGCAAGGAGATGAATATGGCCGTGACCCAAATGAGCTGCATAGAAGATTCTTCCGCCAAACCTCCACAAGAAATACAGCCAGACCACACCTTGATTGGCCTTCTGAGACCCTAAGCAGAGGGCCCAGCTCTGCTGTGCTAAGCTCCTATAGACGCTGAGGTAATAAAATAGGTGCTGATTAAGCGGCTCAATCTGTGATGATTTATCATGCAGCAATGTGTAACTATTAAAAAAGCAATGCAAATCGACAGCCCCCAAATTAGAAAATTTAAACAGTGAAGAGAATATAAGACTAATAACAAATCCATCTAGGAATGACCATTCTTGACATTTTGCTGAATAGCTGTCCAGATATTTTCTACATATAATTTTATTTATGAAAAACAGCTTTATTAAGGTATAATTAGCATGCAATAAGCTGCCCAATTTTGTCAGTTTTGACATGTGTTTATACCTATGCAGCTTCCACTACAATTAAGAAGACAAACCTGCCTGCCTGCCCGCCCCAGAAGTCCCCGTGCCCTTGGGCTGCCCTTCCTGCCCCTGCTGCCCGTCTTCCCGTCCTGACCCCTTAGTTTGCATCCTGAGGTCACACCAGCAGCCACCCTTTCTTTGTTCGTTTCTTGTCTTGCTTCAGCCTCCATGTTTGATTTTCGATGGTTTCTCCCGCTGTCTCCAAGTGGCCTCTCTTTCTGCCTGCGGAGTCCAGTCTGCCTCTGGCCCCGTCCAGTGTGCTGTTAGCGGCAGACATTGCGGTTTCCACATCTGGCATCCCGAGCAGGGTCTTTCTGACACCTTTAATGCTGTCTGAGGTGAGTCACCTTGCCTGTTACTCCTGAACATGGGAAGCAAAGCCACGTAGCTGACTGGGTGTCTTGTCTGCTAACCCTCCCGCCAGTGTCACCCCAGGGCCGGCTTCCTTTGGATTTTTCCATCATGACAGGTCACATTACCCTGCCTCTCAGTCAGCCTGGAGTTTTGCCCTGGATCCAGACACTATGAATTTTTACCTGGTTGGGTACTAAGTATTTTTGTATTCGTACGACTCTGAGTCCCTCACGCAGGCCCTGACCCTGAGGACCCCCTACAGAACCCTGTGCTCCTCTCAGCTTGCTTGTTTCCTTTCCAGTGCTCTGGGAACTCAGCCCTTGACCCAGACTTCAGACAGTGCCTTCTCCCCTCAGGTTTTTTTGGGGGAAGGGGAGGTTCTGGGGAGGGTCGAACCCAGGGTCTCGTGTATAGTTTGCAAGTGATCTACCACTGAGCTGCACCCCTGCCCATTTTTTATATTTCATTTTGAGACAGATTCTTGCTAAATTACACAGGCTGCGTCTGACATCAAACTCGCAATCCTCTTGCCTCCGCTGCCTGAGTGGCTGGGATTATGGGAGTGAACCACCACGCCTGGCTCTCTCCCCTCAGGTTCTAATTTAGGACCAGACAACCCTGGGCATCGAGCTGGCCTCCACAGGGCTTATCTTGCCTTTGTTTTTTCTTTCTCATGCATCACATCCTACTTCCTCACATCCAGAAGCTCTTTCCTGTCTCCTCTGTTTCTCCTTGGTTCAGACAAGGAGGTTAACTCTGGCTCCTGTTATTCCAGCTCAGCCAGAAGCAGAAATACCGACACATATTTCAGAAAAGAGGCCGATGGCAGGCTTCATGTTGAAACCTGATCACCGCGCCTATGAATTTAGCTTTTGATCCTGGAAGCATCATGAAGTCCAACGGACCAGTGCCTGGCCCACGGCCAGGAGTGCGGAGGAATATGCCGGCGTAAAGCGCGCTCAGCTCCGATGAGGGTGATCCCAGTGAGATGGGGAGATGCCACCCCAGAAGTGGAGACACCCTGCTCCCATGAGCTCAGCGCAGGGCTGGCGTGGGGAGCCCCCTCCCCCAGCCCTCCCTGTGGTCTTATTTCCAGTAATGTCTTGGCAACCCTCTCATATTCATCCTCACCATTCCCCCAACTCCCAGGAGAATCTTCTTGGGGCTCCAGGGGGATTGCCCTGAGCAGTCACAGTAGCTGTCCATGGGAACCCTGAGGTTCCGTACCTTTTGGGCTCTTTGGCCACCTGCCTTTGAGTCCTCCCTGCTGAGCTAGATGTGTCTCCTGAGATGGATGACCTTGCACCTCAGACCTGCGCACACCTGGCCCTGGCTGATGCCAACTTCTCATCCGAGGACCCTCCTAAGGGAACAGCACATCCCTCCACGAAATGTCCTACTCTGAACCCTTCACAGAACTCATCAAGTCAAGCTGGGATAAAAAAACAAAAACAAAAACAAACAAACAACAACAACAACAACAAAAAACCTGGACCCAGAGTTGGGACCCAGGACCCAATCCAGCGTTACCACGGAGAGGCAGCGAGCAGAGTAGGCAGGTCTGGAGCACAGGTCCAGGAATCTGGCTGCAAAACCTCCGTCCCTGTAGTCAGCATATAAAGTAATTTGTACCTGACACAGAAGTTATAGTAGAGAATAAAGATAAGGTTTATTAAAGGTAGGACTCCTTTAAGGAGTCATCACAGGGACACCGAGGCACCTGGAGAAGCTTAGGAAAACCTGGAAAGGAAAACGGAAAAACTTGTACTCCCTGGGTGAATCGGCAGAAGAATGTTTCTACTCCCCAAGGGAAGGTAAAGAAGCCAGAGAACAGGAGCATTAAGCAGGTGTTTAGAAGGAGGGACTTGTTTTGGAGTGCATTGTCTAGTTCCCAATTGTTTGGAGAATGTCCTCTTATCTTCCTGATATTAATCTTTGACTTCCTTGTGGTCAGCGAACACACGCTGCATGATCAGTCCTTTACCTTTGGTGAGGTCTGTTTTTTGGTGCAGAATAGAGTCCGTCTTTCTGTAAGACCTTTGAGGACTTGAAGAGAATGTGGATTCTGCTGTGGTCTAGCGCCACGTTCTGTAAGTGCCTGTTATATCTTGTTGGATAATGGTGTTATGGGTTCTTCCACATAGTTTGAAACCACTCTACCACTGAGTTGCAGCCCCAGCCCATTTAAAAACAAATATTGAGACAGGATTTCAGTAAGTTACTAAGGCTGCCTCTGGCCTCAAACTTGTGATCCTTCTGTCTCTGCCTCCCAACTTGCTGGGATTCCAGGCATGAACCACTGTGCCTGGCAACATCACTGCTGATTTTGTGTTTGGTTTTTCTATCCTGCTGGGGCCATATACATCTGGGAGTGATGGCACCTCACAACAACAAACAACATGCCTTCCTGGTGGATTGCCCTCTTATTATGTAATGTCCCTCCATCTGTGGTCATTTTCTTTGCTCTGAAGCCCACTCCACTACTTACGCAGCACTCCTGCTTGCCTTTGATTGGAGTTTGGATGATATACCTTTTTCACTATTTTACTTTCAACTTTTCTGTATCATTATCTGGAAGTGAGTTTCTTGTCATTTGGAGCCCACTTACAGCTGGGTCATGGCTTTCACCGGCTCTTCTGATCTCAGTCCTGTAACTGACACACTGAGACCATTTGCCTTCGGTACAATCCTTGGTCTGTGGAATCTTTGTTTTCTCTCTGTTCTGTTGTTGATTTCTGCTTTCTTTCTCCTATGTCTGTGGGCTACGTAGCACTCTTAGCATCCCATTCTGGGTTCTCTGTCGTGCTGCGTGTGCATGTTCCCACAGAGCTTCCTTAGAGTTTGCTTTCGATATTCCATCACATGTGTCTCCCTACCATAGGTTCCCAGTGCCACTATTTCAAGTGGACACCTCCCACACTGGGTGTCAATTTAGCTTTCCCTACTCATCACACAGCTATTTTAAATAGTTCCTTGGTAGACATTTAGAACTAGACCAGAGAATTGTAATTTTTGCTTGAATCTCCAAACATAATTTAGAAAACTCAAGAAGAAAGGGACAGTCTGTTGTATTTACCCATTTTAGGCATACCCATTTTTCCTTTCTTCCCGCTCTCCCAAACATCCATCTTTTATATTTTCCTTTCTGTCTAGAGTTTCCTTGGCCAATGCCAAGTGAGGATCATGTCTCTTGTTTTCAATTCCTCTCAGAATGTCCCAGTTTCTCTCTTACCCCTGAAAGCGACTTGCCAATTACAATTCTCTAGGTTGATGGTTCTTTTCGCTCAGTATGTGGAAAATGTCTTCCCGCCTTTCCTGGTCTCCATGACTTCTGATGAGACTCCTTGCGGTCTTTAGATTGTGTTCTCCCTGACTAGCACCTCATGTCTACCTGGCAGCTTTCAAAAATAATTTTTATCTTAATTTTCATAAGCTCAACTGTGGTATGTCTTGTTGTTATTGTTGTTGTTGTTAGGTGCCGTCGAGTCAGTATCCGACTCATAGCGACCCTCTGTACAACAGAGGAAACACTATTTTCAGCGCTTCTCTGCTGTTCATAGGGTTTTCAATGGCAGATTGATTTTTGGGAGGGGGTTGCCAGGTCCTTCTCCCAAGCCTACAGCTTCTGGTGTTCCCAGGCGGTCTCCCATCCCGGTACTAACCAGGCCTGACCCTGCTTAGCTTCCGAGATCTGACGGGATCGGATGCCACAGGGCTACCGCTGCAGGCCGTGATATGTCTTTGTGTTGCTTATTTTGGTTTATTCTCTTTGGAGGATTTTCCAGTCTCTTAAATCTGTAGGTTGATGTCTTTTGCTGAATTTGGAAAGTTTTGGGTTATTATTTCGAGGACTTTTTTGATCTCATTTCTCCTCACTTTTGGGGATTCTAATGACACACATGTTAGATCTTTTGTTATAACTTCATGTTTCTGAAGCTCTGATGACTTTTTCATTCCGTTTTCTCTCCACTGTTCAGATTGAGCGATTGTCTTTATCCTATTTTCCAGTTCTTTCTTTTTCTTCTATCATTTCCATTTTTCTGTTAGGTACATCCACTGACTTTTAAGAAGTTTTAGTTACTATATTTCCAAGTTCTAAATTTCCACTTGGGTATTCTTTATATCTTCTATTTCAGTGCTGGCGCTTTCTATTTTGTCTGCCAGAACTCTCTATTTTTAGAATTTATTCCAAGCACATTTACAATTGCTTGTCGAGCATTCGAGTATTCTCATGACGGCTGCTGTGAAGTCTTTGACACCTCATGGTTGGCATGTGTGGATTTTGTTTTCTTATTCAATTCCTGGGTCTTGGTATGACAAGTGACATTTCATTGAAATCCATTCATTTTGTGCATCACATTCTGAGATGCTGGCTCTTAGTTAAGCCCTGTTTCAGCTGACTTCCTCTGATGCTTAGCTGTCAGGGCCCTGGCTCATTCCTCCCAGGTGGGCTCCCAGAGCAGCTTCCTGTTCAGCCTCCACTGACCCTGAGGGGAGGGTCTTGGTTGTTGCTGGGTGGGGATAGGGGGTCTGGCTCCTCTCCGAGTGTCCAATGACACCTCTCGGTCTCAGAAACTTGTTTGCAGAGACTTATGTTATAAATGGCACATCTGTTAGGGTATTTATACCTGCAAGTAACCGAAAATACAGCAACATGATTTCAATCATGAGGATAATTATTGATTTTAGCAGGAATTCCAGAGTTAAGGAGACTTAGGATTCTTCTGTCAGCTCAGTCATGCATTCAGAGATCTAGATGCTACCTTTCTGCCAGGAAAGTTTCTCTACTCCATGCCTACATCATGCAGCTGTCAGAGGGCTGTCACCCCTCCAGGAATCACGTCTCCATTCCAATGCACGACAGAGGGAGATCAGAGGTCCCCAGCAGGGAATGCTGTCCTGGCCTCTGTATTTACTATCGTGGGGAGAAGCCTTCCTCACAACCTTCCCGTACTCTTCTGCACGCGTTCTCTTTAGTACAGGTCTGTGGCGTCCATCGTTGCTGGAGGGAAGGCCGGGAGCCTGAGCATCCGGAAAAAGGACTGGGAATTGTAAGATCAGGTAAGAAGCGTCACAATCTATCAGCAGAAATCTGCAGAAGAGCGTGCAGTTCCGTTGATAGAGTGCTGCTCTGTGCGCTCTGAGGACCTGGTTTGATCCCCAGCACTGCGAAAAAGGAAGAAGAACCCGGCAGACCACTCCTGAAACAATCAGCCATCGAAAACCCTATGAACAGCAGAGAAGCACTGGACAAAGAACAGCAGAGAAGTGCTGGACATGGCACAACGTCGGGGAGTGTTTCGTTCACACGGGGTTGCTATGAGTCGAACCAGACTCGGCGGCACCTAACAACAATGACAACAACAACATGAGATAGCCACCTCCCCCCGACCCAGTGGTGCATCTCTAGTGGGGAAGAAGTGGGATTGGGTATTAATTGCTGAAAAGAAAAAAACGACCTGTAGAGAAGACATTCAGCAGCGCTTTCATTCTTGTTTCAGAGTAATTCCTGTGTCAGTTGTCTCTTCTCCGTCTGCCTCCCCAGCCCTTGCACATGGCGGTGTACACGGTGTGTGGGATCGTGGGTGACGGTCGCTTCAGGAGGGTCCCAGCAAGCGGGTCATCCTCAGCACGTGTGTTCCAACCTCACATCCCAAGCCACGGAGCAAGTTGTCCCAGAGGAAGTGGCTCCAGTAGCGTGACATGGGACAGGCGAGGAGAGGCCCTTCTTCCGGCAAGATCCACCCAGACTTTCTTTTTCTGGGTCCGTGTGAGGCCTGGCGCCCCACGCAGGTTCACACGAGGCCAGTGGGCTCTCCACTTCCTCTCGCCCGTCCCCTCACAGGACTGACAGGGCCTCTGTCACTCCCGGCCTCCGGCTGGGTCCGGACATCTCCACAGAGCAGCAGCCAGGCGCCCTCAGGGCTCCTGCTGCTCGCACTGAGAGAGGCAGGTCCACCTCGGCCGGAGAAGGAAGCGCTGGCCAGGCAAAGGGCAAGGACGGCCAGAGCATGTGAGGGCAGGGGTGGCACTCGGGCGGGTCTGGGGAGGAGACGAGGAGAGAGGGAAGGGGAGGCCGAGAGCTGTGCATCGCCCTCCCCTCCGCCCAGCTCTGCCCACACTTCTTCCCCACAGTGAGTGCAGAGCTGTCAAAGCCAGTGAGGCTGCGAAGCCACGGCAGCCAGGCCAGGCACAGCCTGCGGCTCTCCTGAAAGCCGAGGTGCCCTTTCCCTACGGTTCTTGTTGTTGTCAGGTGCCGTCGAGTTGTGTCCGACTCATAGCGACCCTCATAGGGTTCTCAATGGCTGACTGTTTCAGGATTGCCTTGGGAGTGGGCTGCCAGGTCCTTCTCCCATTTTTGTGGTGCTGGGAATTGAACTCGGGACCTCAGAGACTGCAGCACAAGTGCTCTACCAACTGAGCTAAATCCCAGTTCCTCCCTACAGAGGGAGCTGATATTTGAAGCTGCTGTGAATGGAACATGGGTAGGGTCCCCCAAAGATCTTTAGGTGAGGCATGGTCCTGAGGGTTGTGGGAGCGGGAAGTGCTCTGGACCTTTGGGGGGGGTCCTGAGTTTATAGCGGATGCGCCTTTGAAGGGACAGTGGGGCCCTTGTCTCTTCCTGTCTCTTTCCCCTCTGCTTTCAGGCTAGGTAAGTAAGCACTTGCCGTCCGATGCCCATTCATGCCCCAAGTGCTGCCCTCAGCAAAGGCACAGGCAGTGGGGCCATCTGATCGTGGGTTTAACCCTCCAGAACCGTGAGCCCAGATAAACTTCTCTTCATCTATACGTAGCCTGTGTCAAGTATTTCTCCTTTAGTCTTTTTTTAAAAAAATTTGCTTGTGTGTTTGTTTATTTATTTATTTTTGTGGTGTGCTGGGGATTGAGCCCAGGGCCTCGGTGCCTGCTAAGCAAGTGCTCCACCAACTGAGCGGAACCCTCAGCCCCCGCGTCAAGTACTTCAGTTCAGTAAAGGAAACCTGACTAGTGCAAGGCAGGGAGGAAGGCAGCATGTGGTCTGCGTCAGGGGGGGTAGCTGAGGGCGTGTCCTCCCTATAGGTGGTGCCCTCTGCAGGTGATGTCATCCTGGGGATGGTGTCCACTGGAGGTGATGTCCACTGGAGGAGATGTCACCATGGAGATCACGTCTCCTGGAGGTGGTGTCCACTGGACGTGATATTCACTGGAGGTGGTGTCTGTTGGAAGTGATATCCACTGGTGGAGACGTCTCCTGGAGGTGATGTCATGCTGGAGGTTCTGTCCTCTGGAGGTTCTGTCCACTGGAGGAGATGTCACCATGCAGATCATGTCTCCTGGAGGTGATGTCCACTGGACGTAATATTTGTGATATTCACTGGAGGTGGTGTCTGTTGGAAGTGATATCCACTGATGGAGACGTCTCCTGGAGGTGATGTCATCCTGGGGATGGTGTCCACTGGAGGTGGTGTCCACTGGACGTTATATTCACTGGAGGTGGTGTCTGTTGGAAGTGATGTCCACTGGAGATGATGTCCCTTGGAAGTGATGTCCTCTGGAGGGGACGTCTCCTGGAGGTGATGTCTTCCTGGAGGCTCTGTCCTCTGGAAGTGGTATCCCCCAGACGTGATGTGCCCTAGAGGTGATTTCGTCTTGGAGGTGGTGTCCACTGGAAGTGATGTCCTCTGGAGGGGACGTCTCCTGGAGGTGACGTGACGTTTCCTGGAGGTGACGTCTTCCTGGAGGTTCTGTCCTCTGGAAGTGGTATCCCCCAGACGTGATGTGCCCTAGAGGTGATTTCATCTTGGAGGTGGTGTCCCCTGGAAGTGATGTCCTCTGGAGGGGATGTCTCCTGGAGGTGACGTGACATCTCCTGGAGGTGATGTCTTCCTGGAGGCTCTGTCCTCTGGAAGTGGTATCCCCCAGACGTGATGTGCCCTAGAGATGATTTCGTCTTGGAGGTGGTGTCCCCTGGAGGTGAAGCCTTGACCTGCTACTGAGGAAGCGTGGGAGGTGCTGCCCTCCATGAGTCTCGGGAGTCTCTTGGAAGAACTGCTTCCTGTTGAGCCTTGGCCTCATGGCCTGGGCAGTCAGTTTCTCTCTCTGCTCTTCTGTCGTCTTCTGGAACATGGCAGCTGGATGTCTGGAGGGTGATTGACAGCTGACCTAGCTGCTCTGTGCAACTGATGCCCTGCCCACCTGCCACAGTGTGGACCTTGCAATTGGTATCCAATCTCTCCCTTGCCCACTCCTGTTGTTGTTGTTGTTAGGTGCCGTCAAGTCAGTGTCTGACTCATAGCAACCCTACACAGGTGAAACACTATTGTCACTCCACAGTTGTCTGCCACCCCAGGCACTTAGCATGCTGGGAAAAAGTTTACATTTTCCTGGTATCAGCAGGAAAACAGGAAATGGCTTGGAAAACAGGGATCTGTGGAACAATGGCCTAGGGAGAGTGAGCCTTGGGTAAACAGTCCTGGGCTGTGGAATTCACGGACTTAACCCCCCTGGAATGTGCGCTCTGTGGCACCAGAAAGGAACATCTGCAAACCTCCTGAGGCCGCAGGTTTGCTGTGTGCAGGAAGGGCCTGCGGGGGCCAGAGGAAGGAGCTGGGTGGACGGAGCCTTCGCCCCCAGCTCGGCTCTGGGGGACAGGGAGCCGGGCAGTGGCCGCCATGATGCGACCCAGGGAGCTGGGTCCCTCCAAGTGGGTTCCGGTCTGGGGCCTGGGAAGATGGCCTGTGTGCCCCGGGGCCTTTCAAGACCCACCTGCAGGCGGCCAGCCCTGGGATCTGCTGGGGGCAGTGGGGGGGAGTCCCTGTGGCTTCCTGTAGGCTTTGGCGATTTTCCAGTTGGTTTTACAGATAGGCCTACAGGAGGAGTAAGACGCTCTGCCATCAGCCTGAGGGGTTTTCACAGTGGGAGTCAGAGGTGACCCCGAATGAGTAACAGGTCTAATACTCTGTGGGGTGCACCCCTCCCCGTCCAGCCCAGATGTTCGGATGGGCAGCGGTGCCGCGCACACAGATATTAAACACTGTTCACTCAGGACCCCCAGGTGAGTGGCTCGGACTCCTGCGGCCCTCGGGACACCAGGAGAGATGAGAGAAAGGAAAAGCCTCAGGGACCTTTGTCTTTTGGGAACAAACACAGCTCTTTATTTCTCTGCCCTTTATCAGGGCGGTGAGAAAACCCAAAGCGTACAGATTTAAATGCTAGCAGCTCTTATACAGCCTCAAGGGCAGATGCTTCCATGTTGGTGGTCTCAGCAGAGAGCGAGTTCTTTCCTTGTTGATGGTCCCAGCAGGAGAGCGTTCTTTCCTCACCAAAGGTCTGGGGGAGAGAGTGGAGAGAGCTGTTTCCTCATCAGTGGTCTGGATGAAAAAAGGGGATCTTTCCTTGTTGGTGGTTGAAGGTCCTGGGGAAAAGGGAATCTTTCCTTGTCAATGGTCCGGGTGAGAAAAAAGATCCAGCTGCCGCAGTGCAGCTCCTTATATAGCTCGCCCATGGAATGACCTGAGCCAATCAGCTTTGAGTCCAATTGTACAATCAGGTTCAGGGGGATTTGTGAAGGGTTTTGTACAAACGTCCAACCAAGTTACTTTCATTTTCCCTAGATTTCTAATTTACAAACCAGATCTTCAAAAACTGTTTTCCCAGTTTAGGGGTTTTTGCCAATTTCCTCCCAATTTTTCCCTACAATACTCCCATTCGCTTCAGGAAGACTGAGTCCTTGCACTCTAGCACGTTGGCCTCTCAGTCAACCTCGAGTGGTGGATCAAGCAGAGGAACCTTACCCCTTCCAGGATTAAGACACAGACATGAGCCCACGGAGGTCCCAGGTGTGGGGCTGAGCTGCACAGGGCAAGGGTATCTTGCTTCTCCATGTGGTGGAACCTGTGCCCGTGTGAGACTGACAGGCTTGGGGGCCTCCATCCGAGTCCCGCTCCCCATCTGGACCCAGCAGTCCTAGCAGCCCTCCGGCTGTCACCGGAGGATGTTGGAGGGGGGTCCCCGAGACTCTCACCTCCCTTCCCGTGTGCAGGCAGGATGGCCTGGGGAATCATGCCTCGGTAGTGATAGACACAGCATGCTTTTATTTCACAGCTCTGGGGCTTGCAAATGCTGCTTTGTAACAGTTCCTCACATTCTGAAGGCAGCGAGGTGGCCGTCAATAACCTCCCCCAACCAATCCGGCGAATCACTCTGTGGTGAAGAAACTAGGAACTCGGGGAAACTGTGGCCTTCCCAAGCTGGACAGGACAGGGCCTGCGTGGGCTTCTGTGGGCAGCCCCAGAGAGGAGCGATGGCTGCAGGTTGTAGGAAAGGGGACAGAGCAAGATTAAGAAAGGGAAGAGGAAGGCGTGTCTCTAAGTGAACGTGGGGGTGCGGGAGCCTCCGCTCTTCAGAGTCCAGGCCCTAAGAAGCACAGACTCAGTGACCACTGCTCCTGGACTGTGGGACTGTCCCTCATGGAGCTGGTGCCCCAGGAGAGCTGAGCCTTCCGCTGTTGTTTCCTGTGGTGCTCCGGACTCTCCCTCTGTGACTCACTCCCACCTCACACTGCCCTCTGGACCCACATGCCCCCCAGAAGGCTGAAGAACCCCAAGTGTTGTTGTTTGTTTGTTTGCTTTTTTTTTTTTTGCAGTACTGGGGGTTAAACCCAGGACCTTGTGCTTGCATGCTATGCAAGTGCTGGACCACTGAGCTGCACCCCCAGCCCATTTTTTTTACTTTTTGAGACAGGGTCTTGCTAAGTTACACAGACTGCCTGTGGTCCTGAACTTGCGATCCTCCCACCTCCACCTCCTGAGCCGCTGGGATGACAGGCGTGCGCCACCGCGCCAGGCTCAGAAGCCCTCTTGTTTGAAGATGCACAGTGCCAAGTTGCCGTTCCAGGAGGCGTGCCCCCTCCTCCCTCTGCCCTCCTGGCTGCCGCTCTGGGAAGGGGTCATGCAGCGCACTTGGGGCCTGAGCGCGTGGCTGGGTGGGACCACCCGACCGACCGTGGGGACAGCTGCAACGCTGAATTCAGGCCAGGGAAATGTGGGAGCCATCTGGGTTCTTTCACACCTGGCCACCAGGACCCACCTGTGTCCTCCAGCCCTGCCCCCTCTCCCAGGCGAGGAGGGAGGATGGTGACCAGGGACTATACTGAGGCCATTTGCTCCCGATGGCAGAAGTCTGGAGGGCAGGTCCCTGAGTGACCCCCGCTACTCTGCCCAGAGGTGGAGCCGTTACTCACACCAAGCTGGGCAAGCAGTGGACCCCTCTGCCAGCACACTGCGCGCTTAGGTCCTCCATCACTGCAGGCTCGCCTGACCATCGCAATCACACAGCCAGCAGGTGGCGACGGCGATGGGTCTTGCCTCTCTTTCCCACCCTCACCAAGACTCAGTGTGGCCCCTGCCACAGTGCTGTCCGTCCGTCCTCAGAAGCATTCATGTCCTCCTGGGTCCCAGAGGAGCGACCTCCGGGGATACTCCTGGCCCTCGGTTCTTTTCAGAGTTCCAGGGCCACGGGCCCGGAGCTCTCATCGGCCCTCCATCCCTCATGTCCCGCTGGCTCCTCCCCACTCAGTTCTCGGCTCCTCCCCCTCAGCTCTTGGCTCCTCCCACTCAGCTCTCGGCTCCTCCCCCCTCAGCTCTCGGCTCCTCCCCCTCGGCTCGCAGCTCCTCCCCCGTCCTTGCTGTGTGACTCATCTTTTCCCCCTGGGCCTCTCCTCCCCAGCCCTCCTCCCCCCGGCGCCCCCTCCCTCCTGACACATGACAGTTCTCTTTGCCTGAAGCCCCCGCCTTCCGGCCAGAGCCACCCTTGTCCACCTCTGAGCTCGCTCGAGATCCCGGCCCTTCTCCTAGCCGAGCCCCTGCTTGCCCAGGAGGGAGCTCAGTTCAGATTCTTCTGTCTGTCCAGGATCAAAGGCAGCTAGAGGCCCGTGCCCTGGGTGCCACAGCGCCCCCCCAGTGGCCAGTTCTCACACTGTGCTGCAGGTCCTCCAGGGGTGCAATAGAGCAGCACAGGACAATTCGTGACTTGAGGAGGTTGGGGACAGCGGGAGGGGTTGGCCCATCCATCCCAGCCGGCCGGGAGACCTGTCTGGCATGTGGGCTGCCCTGCCAGCTCACTGCCCTCTGTGTGTCTCCTCCTCTACGGATCAGTGGGATCGTCAGGGGCCAGGGCCTGCTCCCATCGCGAGCCCCTTGGGCACCCACGGTGCCGCAGCCGCAGCCTGCATTCCCTTCAATCAGGACAAGCTGTAGTGTGCCCGAGATTCAAATGACTTTTCAGGCCCAGCGGGAAAGCCGACCGTGCAGCCTGCCGCTCAGGGAAGCGGCTCCGGCAGGTTTTGGGCTCTCGGTGAAAATGCACTGCCGGTTCCCGGATCTGAGCCTTTTCCCGACTCCTCTCTCCTGAGCTTTCCCCGAGGCAGGAAGGGAGCGTTTTTGCATGAAGGAGAAGGGGGCCAGCAGGGTACAAATGGCAGAAAAGCAAATTAGCAACCCCTCCCTTTCCCTTTCCCTTCACCAACGTTGTGGCTAGTGACTTGGGGACACCTTTTACTTACTGTTAACTGAAAATGAGCTTCGTCCTGGGTGATGGACTGCCTGGGCGATCCTGCTGGAAATGAAGAGTGTGGGGGTTTTGCAATGCAGCGAAACACCACATCCCGGAGCGTGGGGTGCTGAGGACGCACTCTTTCCACCTTGCTGGCTTCCTGGAAGGACAGACTGGGCACCAGGGACAGCGGCAGCCGTCCAGCCCAGCTGTGTGAGCCTCGCCGGGATTTCTGGTCCTGAGGAAAGCAGGATGCCAAATTATTTCCATGGTCCCAGGCCTGTCCCCGCCTGGGTCCCACACCTGCCACAGTGTCCTCACGGTGGCAGCAAACCTGCCTGCAGCCTGAAGCCAGGAGACAGAGACACAGAGCGGCGGGGCTGCAGGTGCAGGCAGGGAGGAGCCACCACCGCCCAGAGGTCTCCGCTGTCCCAGGCTTGGTGCTGCGACCCAGCTCCTCCTTCCTGTCCCTTGCTCACCCCCACTGGCCTCCTCTCTGTCGCGGGAATGTGGCGCACAGCTGTCTCCCCGTCTGGGATCCCTTCCCCACCCCGAGCCCCCAGGATGGTCTCCTCGCTGTTCCCTGCGCCATCTTACTCAACAGCCTTCCGGGAGGGGCCATGCCAAAAAGGCATCCCTCCATGCCAACTCCTCCCATCCCCAGATTTCTTTTCTTTTCTAACCCGTGTCACAGGCTGGCACGTTAAATAATTGTTTCTTTGGTGCGGTCTCCTCCCCACCCTGCCCGGAGTAAAGGAAGTGGCTTTGCTCACTCACATATTTTCGTGCCCAGAAGAGGTTGGCAGGCATGGAGACTGCACTCAGTAAGGAATCACGGAATGGATGAAGCCTCCAGACCCCCATAAACAGCCCCCTCGTTCTCAACCTCTGGTTGGTGCTGCCGACCCCAATGCCCACACTTCAGGTGTATCGTGGTTTAGATATGAAGTGCCCCCAAGTGGCTCATTCGGTGATGTCTCGGTCCCCTGCTGGTGGTGCCCTCGAGGCGATTGAATGAGGGTGCTGGCTTCATCAATGGGTTAATCCATGCACAGTTTGTAGCTGAGCGGACTAGCGGGAGGAGGGGCCCGGGTGGAGGAACTGGGTGGCCGGCTGTGTGCCTCTGTGCCTCTGAAGGGCTCCCTCCCCATCCCCCCTCCACTGCCATCCTTGCCTGGTCTCTCTGCGTCCCGCCCGCCATGAGGTTAGCATCTCTATTCTGCCTCACACTTCCACCGGGCTGCTGTGCCTCACCACGGCCAGAGACAACAGAGCCAAGGGAGCACGGACCGGACCCTCCGAATCCGTGAGCCAAAGTCCCCATGCAAGAAAGGATGCGGGGCCAGCCATGTCCCTGAGCCTGGGTCACTGCCGCCAGCCTGCTCATCCTCCCAGTTCCTCTCTCTCCTGTTGAAAATTTAAGCAGCTTACTGAGGCCTGAGCCACACGCAGCAGGTTGGATGCGTTTTGACAGTGCACGTAGCTAGTACCACTGAGCCATCAGGACTCAGAACCCTACCAGCATCCACAAGTACCACCTACTCCTTGGCAGTCACCTGTCCCCTGTCACAACTGCCCACATGTCTGTCCCTGGGGGACAGTTTTGCTGGCTCTAGACTTCGTGTTCTTGTGGCCTTCTTGTGGCACCTTGCTCCTGGCTGTCTGAGGTCCGTCCCTGTCCCATACAGCAGAGGTTTGCTCCTTTTTACTGCCAGGTGGCCCTCAGGGCATGGACACAGTGCAAGCTGTGTCCGCTCATCTGTCAGGGAGGTCGGGGATGTTCGCAGTGTGGGGTGCATACGAGCAAAGCCGTGGTGAACCGTCACGGACATGGCTCGGTGTAGACACTGCACTCCTTTCTCCTGGCCAAACACCCTGGAGTGGAACTGTTGGTGCACTGCCGTGCTGGTGTCCTGGGGCTGCCACAGCAAAGGACCACCGACTGGTGCTTGAAATGACAGGAGTGCACCACCTCACAGGGCTGGAGGCTGCAAGCCCCTGCCAGGGTGTGGGCAGGGCTGGTTCCTTCCGGGGCTGTGAGGGGCAATCTGCTCCCAGCGCCTCCCTCGCTCCGGCTGCTTGGCGGTCTTGGCAAATCTCTGCCTTCGTCCTCACATGCTGTTCTTTCCGTTTGTGCCCAAATGTCCTCTCTCATACAATACTCCCAGCCCACTCCACTCTAGGAGGACCTTATCTTAACTACCAGCATCCGCAGTGAGCCATTTCCCAGAATGGCCCCGCTGTGGTGCACAGGAGGTGAGGACCTCAGCCTGTGAACCCTGGGAAGCATAACTCAGCCCTCAGCGAGCAGGGAAACCTGAGCTTTACCCCCCTCTGCCTTCAGTCCTCAGACGCCGTCTTCCTTTGAGGCACACGACACCCCGTGTGACAGCCTCCATGCCTCCCTGTTGTCATCTGTGCATTTCAGCAACCCCGCTCCCCCCAGCACCAGGAACTAGGAACTGGGCTCATTAGATTTTTCACCCAGGCCCAGGTGGATCCCACAGCCCGGTCCTGGAACAGGCCCCTCACCTTTCTCAAAATCACTCACTTCTCTCTCTTGAGCCGGCCATGCTCAGGTGGCCAGCAGCCGGCATGCGCCGGGATGGCTCTGCCCCTGGGATTTTCATCTCCTCTGTCTGCATAGGCCTTCCCAGCCTCAGGCTCACTGTGACCTTGCCCCTGACACCTGCCTGTGGCCTGGCGGGGAAAGGTCACCTCGTGCTCTGTTCAAACTCTTTGGACAGAACCCCACTTGGGCAATCGGCTCAGCTGCAGGGCAAATCCAGGAACTAATGGTTTTCAGGCATGGCTGGAGCCCTGGGAGAGGGGACATGGCCGGTTCTCCCTACCCCCCGAACCCTTCTTTCTCTGTTCGGATTGGCTTTGCTCTCCAGCTGCCTCTCAGGGTGGGCACTGGAAGTCCCAAGTGTGGTTTCCTGCGCCCTGGGTCCTAGAAGGAAGCACGTCTTCTTCCATGCAGAGTCCACTGGCTAAATCTCCATGAAGGACAGTGACAGGCTTGCTTGACTCACATTCGCACATGGGGCCGGCCACAGGCAACAGAGGGATGGCATGGCAGAGGAGCCACTGTGACAAGGGAGAGGCGGAGTCTGAGGTGGGAGATCCCTTAGCGGTCACGCCCCTGGGCGCCATCATTTTCACCTTAGACCTTGGGCCTGAACCTCCACATTGGTCAGAATGGGAGCACCTGAGCTAACATTTGCCAAGGCAGCATTATCGTGACATTTTCTCACTTAATTAGGCCCACTTAGCATTTGACTCACTTTTCTACACCGTGCAGCCAACCAAATTGAATCTATTTCTATTTTTCAGTGCTGACTTGACTGATTCATTTTTGTGGGGGTTTGTTTTGTTTCTTGCTGCATCTAATTTTAGCAATTGTACCTTCTGGTCAGATGAGTTTTCTTTCCGTGCCGTTATCCCCACCGAGCCAAATTTCTTGAATGATTTGCATAGCTCTAGATGGAAATTTTGTTAACAGTTTTTATTCTTCTGTCAATATAAAGCCTAAGTTTGACATGTAGGCTTTTACATACTCTCAGTTTCATTTTCCGTTGATTATTTTTAATTTATTCCTGGTTTAATTTTCATAGTTTGCAGCGTAAGCAATGGTTTTCATTCAGCTTTTCACCTATGAAAACTTTCACTCTGTGCAGCTTCAGTGTTTTGGGCTTTATTTTACACTATTTCTACTGGTAATATTAATGTTGAATTAGAAAGCAGGTCCAGTGGCTTGTGTTTCTTAGCTATCTTGAGAAGGTGGAGGATAGGGGCTCTTGTCCACACCTGGCCTACTTTACGATGTGCCAGGTTCCTTCAGACATTTACAGCCACACTGAGGACTGTGAGTTCTCACCTTCTCTTTGACAGGAGGGCTGGGATTTAGCTCAGTTGGTAGAGCGCTGCGCTGCAGTCTCTCAGGTCCTGAGTTCAATTCCCAGAACCGCAAAGATGGGAGAAGGACCTGGCAATCCACTCCCAAGGCAATCCCGAAACAGTCAGCCATTGAAAACCCTATGAGGGTCGCTATGAGTTGGATACCGACTCGATGGCACCTAATAACATCTTTGACAGGAAAGCCATGTGTGCCATGGGAAGAGACATCTTCAGGTGAACACGGCAAGGTCAAAGGGACACCATGGTCCCTCCAGACCCACATGGAATAGACAGGAGAGCCTTCTCTGTGGGGAAGCCAGGCTTCCTTCTTCCTACAAGCAGGTGAAGAGAAGGTGCTCAGAAAGAAAGAGGCAGTGAGCAGGGTCCTGGCTGTCCTCTGCTCCAGGCCTGTCCTGCCCTCCACCCCTCACTATGGCTTTATCCAGCTCATGGTCCGCAGCACCCCACTGAGCCTAGGGGCTG